>JAGXCT010035871.1:0-42295 GCA_022495035.1 Philopotamus ludificatus | reverse complement strand
AAAATATGGAGAGTTTGATCATCTTTCCAGGAACTTGGTCTACGGGATTTATGGCGAGTAGCTCCATCTTCCATAAACGTGTATAGATTTTTTTTCAATTGTGTTATCAAACAATGGCATAAGTCCATCTTCTAATTGTATAGGCGTTATTTCTGGAGCTTGGTAAATAAAGGTTTTTTTGCTACTCGTTTGTGGAGTCCAACATGAAGATATATTTGCACTGGATTTAAGAGGTTGATCATCTGTGCGATCTTACATACGGATTTTGTGTGTGTCACCAACTACTATGTATATTACTCATTTTTTTTTGCTATCTGAGGGTCCACAGTCTACTTCATCTATGAGAAACAGACGTTTTTATAATCCTTTTGAACTGAACAATCATCATATTTACAGCCGATAATGAGATGCTAGTCAATCTCAAGCGTTTCTGTTATCCAGGACTATTTGGAAATGCAACTAATTATTAATTCTAACTGTACAAGGGTCCTATCTATCTGAAACAATTGTTCCGAGACCTGCAATGTTGCAGTGGTAGACACAATTGATGTCATAGACAGCGGCGGATTTCCCCAAAGGTGCACGCCTGGGGCCTCAAGAATTCAGGGGGCCTCAAAGTTCAGCTCTCATTGAATAAAATGAAATATTTTATAATAAAGTAAAATATATGAGCAAAAAATGCACACTAGCGTGTAGTGAAAATATTTAGAGGGGGGGCCTCAATTAAATTGCGCCTGTGGCATCAAAAGTGCCACTGGTCACAGAACTGATTTTTCGTCAAACTGGGTTGATTATAGTGGTTAAAGACTTAAGAAGATGCGTATTGCAAGTGTAGGGGTTCTTCCATACTTTTACGTAAAATTCTGCATATTTCTCATTTTAAATTGATTTCAAATAATTGACATCTTTCGATTCCTTTGGAGTCACCATTGCTTGTAGAATTCGGCAATGGAGTTTTCATTGACATGAATACCCTCGGCCGTGTACCTGGACTGGCCGAGGGACGCTAGCTCCATTATTTAAATTCCAAACAAATAAAGAAGTAAATAACGAAATACAAATTCAATAGTATTTCAAGAGAAATACAGTATTACAACTAATAAGGCAGGGTTGAGCAACCCACTTTCTCGTGCGGTCCTTTAAAGATTTTATATTTTGACTTAATCCTAGTGTCCCGCCGCCTTGTATCCTAAGCGTAATCATAATCTTTTCCCACATATCTTTCGCCGATTTTTTAATATTAATGAGGGTCTATTTTGTATGAAAATAGACCCCAAAATAATGTTATGTCAAGATATTGATAAATTCTTCTACATTACCTTGACATTTGTATTAAAAATTGATTTTTATAAGAATAAAAGTAGTTATTCATTATATGCTTCATAATTTGGTCGGTCTTTTCGGATTTTTTTACTAATTAAAGTGACCCAAAAGTTACGTGCGAACTTGACGATGTTCCGCTGCGACTGAGGCACGCTCCTAGCTCGGCGCATGAGGTCTCTCTACTTGCACAGCACGATATTTTTTCCCGCTCGCACTTGCACATGCGCGTTGTTTTTTCTCGCTCATATTCAGTACGGAGCTATACAAAACATCGCATCTGTGCCTCAATGATTATTTATATTTATTCTTTAGACTAGTTTGGAACATGTATGATTTATATTAAAAGAATTATTCGTGAAAAATCAAAAACACGGTTAAGTTATTAAGGATATAATTTGAGTTCATCATTCAGTATTTGTGATATCATCAGTTTCTTACATGCGGCCCGCATTACATTTTTAAATTTGTAGCTGGTCCGTTGTAAAAAAAGTTTACTCACCCCTGTTCTAAAGGATATTATGGAAATAACCATTGTATACGTAAAGAAAAATAGTGGGGATCGCGAGTTACTTATGCGGGTTCATAAATCAAAATCCCCAGAGAGGAGACGTGCTACGTCTGAGAAAGAAGCTATCCTAAGCATTTTACAAGTCAGTAATCATCGTCGAGTCTTAAATTCTCAAACGAGTTTATATTCAAATGAATGCTCTAATTCTCTTCTTTTTTATATTATTTATTTGACACGCTGGGTTTATAGATCCTTTCATTCCCCCCAGTATATATTAGACTTCTTCGAAGGTTACCCTTCCGAGTACTATCTAAACTCAGTCATGGTTAACCACATAATCATTACAGATTATTGTTATTTACAAGTGATATGAACTCTTGATTATTACATATTAAATAAATTATAAAGCACGTGATATGTTTTAATTAATTATTTTTGTCGGCTAAAAACCAAGAATTGAGGTTTGTTTTTTGTTTTTACCGCCATAATCAACCTTTGATCATCGTCATTTAGAAATTCTCGGAAGGTTATCCATCCGAGCGCTATCTGAACCCAATCGCGGTTAACTACAATTATTTCATTCCCATTCCAGCGTAATAAACACATTTTACAGATTTTATTGAGACTTTCGCTCGCGATAGATCAATTTGTATCAGATTCATAATATGTTTCTTTATTATTGCTATTAGATCAAGGACATACGGTTGTCCCATTTGATAACGAATGCTTTTATCTATTTATTTGTAGCCGTACACATCTTATTTCAATAATAATTTTAGTATTATCGATCGGGCCAGGAAATTATAATAGTTTTTTTTTTATAATTTATTCGCGTTTCTAGTCGATAAAAATTAAATTGCCTTAGCGATAGTGATGCTAATTAATTTTATTGTTCTTTACGTCTTTAATTAATCACTGGTATTAATTTTGTTGATATTTTAATCGATCCGTCACGGCGCACTATGGAATCGGTCTTGAATTCTACTGCCAAAAATGCTTTTTACGAAAATTCGATTTCAGAAAAAAAAATGGCATATGATAGATATAAGATTGTAGTTTATCATGTCACTTATTTTTTAATATTAGTTAACCACTTAACCATTATCAAAAAATGTAATTGAAATATTGTCGTAGTATCAATTTCAATCGAGGATATCTTCACAGTTTTTAATTGCCTATTAATGTTATACATACAGTGATACCCCCAATAGCGCGTGTTCCGGTAACGCGAATTTCAAAAAATTTCGCGGCAGTCCCTCTAATAACACCACCGCATTCTATTCGTGCATAGCTCGACCGTAAACTCTATGCTGTTTGGCAGGGTGGGCCTGTGTGTTGGTCTCGCTCGCACATATCCATGTGCTCATGTGTGCGAGTGCTCGGCACATTTCTCACCATTCACGCCTGATGTAGACAAATGAACCACGGATGCCTATGTGTATGTCAGCAATCAAATGCATGGCAACCGAATATTTCATTCATCTAAGATTATTCATATTATTTTTAAAATTGTTCTTAGTTATGGTAGATTTGTATTTTTTTGCGAAATACCCGTAGGTCTAAATTATGTATGTGCTTCATTATCCCGATAACGCGTTGTTCTAATAACGCGGTCCAACTTTCGCGTTATCGGGGGTATTACTGTACTATAATAAAGCCCCTTCTGTTTATTAATATGTAAATATATATAGAAATTAGGTTTATATATTGTTTATTTCAAACAAAGGTTTTAATTTGTTTAGTTTTATATCATGAATATATTTTTTGTCCATTATTTATAAAAAATATTGTTTTTTTAGTTAATATATATTGCTGGTAATATAATATACAGAATAATAAAGACAAATTGTAAAATTTTCATAGTTTTTATTTTGAAATATTTTTAATTTTATTATTTGATATTGAAGAATATATCTTCACCTATATGTATTCTAAATTTTATAAGTCTAGCACAAATGGAAAAGAAGTTACAAATTTTTGGCAGTTAAATTCATGATGCGTCCTACTGTGCAGCTGTTCGAAACCAACGGCTTTGGCCAATGGGTTCTATTTTATATGAAATGATTGAATCAAAATAGACCACAAACATTTCAAGTCAAGATATTGATAAATTCCTCGACAATACCTTGACATTTGTTTTAAAAACGATATTTTTACTAATCGATATGACGTGTAAGTGACCACTTGTATAGCACGATATTTTTTCTCGTTCGCACTTGCACATGCGCGATGCATTTTTTCGCTCGCATCCGATACGGAGCGATAAAAACATCGCGTCCGTGCTCATGTATAATTAAATGATTTTTTTTTGTACTTGGGTTCCTAAATAGACCCCATCGGCACGGCTAGGTTAACATCTCGTTATTTTCGACTTTGTTACTGCAGTTCAAGAACGCAGATACATGACTTTTTCGGGTCGATATTTTTGCACGGTTACATTTATCTATAAATAGTTATCTTATCACACGAAAACGTGTAATTTAGTAATAAATCCTATGATATTTTTAAACGGTAGCTCCGAGATTTATCTGCATAATGAGGATCGTGTCATTATTAGAGCGATTTTTCTCTACATATTTTTGGGTAAAACCACTTTTTACTGTTCACAGGTGCGAATATATAGATTATATCATTGAAAATATCTCAATAATCGTTATCTTCTTTTTTTTTGTTTTATGATTTTCTGATAAACCGCCTATAAATCATTAAGCCGCCTGCGTTTGATTTGTGTGCGATGCTTCGATGTAACAATTTAATTTACGGTTTTATTTATAGTGCTACTGATATATTTTATCTGACAATTTTTTCGTCGGAACGAATCCACGAAAAAAATGGCAGATAAGGCTAGTCGTCCGCGATTCATTCAGGGTTTGGACCTCGACGCCTTACAAATAATCGTGACCCATTTCGCTATTCGGTCGCGATGCGGTTTATTGAATGAGATGATAATGTGTCCCGTTATGTTTTGCAGTAGTCTTGTTCTTCGTACCGATTTCGAACGTTTGGGACCCGTGAGGCAGCCTCCCCGAAGCTCGAAACCTGATTTATCTGGAAGCGAAACCACTGTATCGCGCGCCTGGTCACGAAGCCGTTTCGGTTCTTGATCGATTTTTTTTTCTCGCCAAAGCTGCTGGCGGCTGCACGGCTTTTGAGAACGTCGACCCGGAGCCAGATACAATTATTGTAAGTAAATCAATGATAAAAAAAATAAATAACAATACTAACAAGTCGAATTTTGACGGAAAGTTATCGCGCTCCTCACTAATGGCGTTTAATATGTTTGTTTCTTAACGTGTAATTTCATTATCGAGCCGATTCAGGCTTTTCCACATTATGGCCAACGTATCACCCTAATTGCTCGACGATCAATTATGCATTTAATTAAATAACCGATCAGTGCATATTGGATATAACCAGGTTCTGATTCATCGTTTTCGTCCGACAATCTAAATCGGAACACTGTTATTGTAAATGCTGCCTGTTAAAAATAAAGCAAATGCTATATCAGGCCCCAGAAAATTTGGGGCCCCAGTGGGGCCCCACAAGACCTTCCTCATTATTTGTTATAATTTACTCTAAAAAGTTTACGTACCATTAGGAAAAATAGTTTAAATTTCTGAATGAATTTATATAGATGCTTGTGATGCTAGAGGATCAGGCCCCCGATAATTAGGGGCCTCAAAGAGGCCCCAAATTCATTATTTTTATAGAATTTAGTTTTATTTTCATTTTTACGATGGATTAAAGAACGAATGTCACTCCACAGAAATGCAATACAAATACAGATCGATTATAAGAGATGAGAGACTGAATTATTTTTCCACTCTTTCTATAAAAAATGACATTAATTGTAGCATAATATATTATTTATACTTTTAAAATTATTTATTTATTATTCCAAAAGAAAAATACTTGTTACTAAGATTATTTTTTTTCGTACATACGTTATTTTTCATAATTCGTCCTCATCCTTATGTGGTACTAGGGGCCTCCGAGGCATAATTAGCATCTGGCCCCAAAAATTTACCACCCGCTAATGTGTGGGTAGCAAAAATTTCTAACCCCAATCAGTGATCGTCAGTAGCAGTCGAGGGTGATTTTATGATCAATCTCAAAAAGAGTCAATAATACTTACCCAGTATACAGTAAACCTTCTATAACGCTATCTGATATACCGCGGATTTCTATAACGAGTTCGACAGCCACTCCTATAGCGCTGCATCACAGAACGCGTAACATTGAACGATGTCAGAAAAGTTAATAAAAAAATGATCGATGTATTGATATCGTTTAAGTTACAAAATATAATTAAAAAGCCCCCTCTCTAAATTTTGTAGGGATGTCGTGACTTTTATAACGTGGTTCCGACTTCTTCGTTATAGGAGGGCTGACTATGTCGCATTACAATGAGGATATGATACAGTCAATCCTCCTATAGCGCCAAGTTTGTTTAGGCGCGCGCGTGTTATATTTTGTTGTCAATCAAAAGACATTAAACTTTATTTTGCTTGGTGATATATTTACGAAATATGTAATTTGATTTAAAAGGTATTATCATTTTGTAGAAAACAGCAATTTAGAGGAAGCGCTATAGGAGGGGTCAGCTTTATTCGATTTATATTTCTCCAAAAAAAAAAATCAATATGCAATATTATCGCATCATTCATATTCGCCATACTTTTCTCTATCTCTCTCTCTGGTTATCACGTTATCAAGTTTCATAGGTCATTCACAGATAAACGCTTAGGAAATGTGGCCAAAGTTAAATATTACTGGAATAAATATTTTAAATAGTTAGAATTGAATATTATTATAATGTTGTTATTCAATTAAATAATATTTATATAAATTATTAATCCACTTTCTTCCCTTATGTCTGAGGAACGTGACCTTGTGCATGATTCCCCATTGGGGGACCATGGATATAGTTTTCCTGGGAGTAAAAGTGCAGTATTTTTATACACTGAAAAGCTTCTGAAAATTGATCTGTTGACTGGCGTCACTCAGAATTCTTCGGAATGGTCACCCATCCGAGTACTAACTGCGCTTGGTAGCGGTTAACTCAGCAATTATAATTCGATTGTAGTTACCTTGATGAAAACATCACTATGATGTCCGATGCGTTCAATGCAAGGATTAATCGCGTAAAAAGAGGATCGGATGTAGATGCGAATAATCATTGATTTTTTTTTTGCTTAATGTATAAAAATATACGATTCACGTAAATTACTACATATTATTGACTGCACGATAATTGCAGTAAATATTTATGTAATTTTTGTCAACAATAGCAATATTATTATTTACCCGGATGCTGTGTTGCATTGTATCGCGACACAAACATTGTAATAATAAATATATGCACTAGCCCGTCACTAGCTACCATATTACAGACAATATATATTTAAGTAATTTGGATCCTTAGATTTTTAGAAGTGGTTTAATCATATCAATATAAATCCTACGTGTCCCAATTTTATTGTATTTGTCTAAAAAAGTCTTAAGAATAGATATTATAATAATAATAGGGTCTATTTTCATACAAAATAGACCCCATCAGCCACTTTACACACATACTCCTCCACTGTGACTAAATTGGTAGTATCGGCTTTCCTCAGAAAAAATACGTGTTCCTGAAAGTCTTCAGTTATAGCTTTTAACAGTTGAGTCCAATTGTATCGGGTTGTTTTTAGAACTTAAGTCAATACAAGTTTTTTTTGCAACTCTTCTGTGAAGCCTAACACTATGGAGATGTTATTTGGAAGAGATTCATCATCCGTGTGACTTTATCTACGGATTTTTTGTGTCACTATTTTTTTTTGTTATCTGAGGGTTATCCGATCTCTGAGTAACAGACGTTTTTATAATTCTTTGAACTGAATAATCATTTTACAGTCGATAATGAGATGTTTAATAGAGATATTGAAATATCGGATCTGGTATCCAGGACTTTTCGGAAATGCAAACGATTATTAATTCGAAATGAATAAAAATCCTGGCAATCTGAAACAATCGTTCCAAGGCCTGAAACGTTGTACCGGTAGCCACCTGACGCAATTAATGTCCCAGACAGTGGCGGGTTTCCCCAAAAGTGCACTAGGCGCGCGCCTGGGGCCTCAAAGTTCATCTCTCAAAATGTAAAGATTTTTTTTTATAAAAATAATTATTAATTTATTACGTATTGCAAATGAGTGGTTCTTTTTTTTCTTTTATATAAAATTCTGCATATTTCTCATTTCATTTTTTTTATATAACGATCTTTAGAAATCAACATCGCTTGTAGTATTTGGTGATGGAGTTTTCAATGACATGAATACCCTCGTCCATGCACCTGGATTGTTTGCAAATAAGCATACAAATTAAATGGTATTTCAAGAGAAATGCGGTATTAAAATCCATGTTCTAAAGGTAGAAAGAAAAATAGTGGGGATTCCCAAGTTTCCTATGCGGGTTCGAAAATTAAAATCGTCAGAGAGGAGACGTGCTTCATCCGGGGAAGAAGTATTTTACACGTCAGTAATCATCGTCGAGTCTTAAATCCCCAAACGAGTTATTTTTTATATTATTTATTTGACACGACGAGCGTTTCACTCCCTTCAGTATCAATAATACTTCCTCGAAGTTATCCTACCGAGTACTATCTGAACTCAGTCGTGGTTAACCACAAAATCATTATAGATTAATGTTGTTTATTTAAGTCATGAGTGACGCTCTCGATTATTATTACATATTAAATTAATTAATATTGATCTAGAACCGATTTTTACAATATATATATATTTTTTTGTTATTGATTACGTATTTGAAGCGAGTTGCAGCACACATCGCCGTTATCTGCATTAGATAATAAAATGTATTTATATTACAAATATTTGAAAATGTTTGTCTCTGCGTGATTAATTGCAGACGTTCTCAAGCCGCTCATTGTTTTGTGTTTTTGTGCGACCGTTTCTATGTTTAGAGCGCTGGCGTTTTTGGAGTGTGCCTGGAGTATTTTTGTATTCCCCGACGGAATTTCCGCCGTCCAATGTCACATCACAACGCGTCGTGTTGGTGAGGTTATGTCGGGTTTAGAAACCGCTGGAGCCGCGCGCTGCTATCTCTCGAGGAGGAGCGCGGTTCAGTCGTCGTCGCTCGTTCCGCGAGTCAGGTCCGCCGGGGGCCCGTTCCGCATTCCTCGTCCGGGGTCCGACCTCGGGCTCCAGCCGGCGAGAGGTCAACAGGTGATTGATAAGCGGAGTCGGTCGCTCGCTGCCACGTTGCCCGGCCGCTGCAGACCACGTGCTCGCCGCCGCCAGTTGCTCCGGCGTCGCCCTCCGCGCCGCACGCCTCTCCGCCGCCCCCGGACCTGCCCCACCGAGTCAGCCGCATCCTCCGGCGCGATGGACGTCTCCGCGACCAACGCCGTGAGTAAATCAGCGCCGGAATCGGCCCTCCGGCTCTTCGCCGCGTATTCAACTTTCTCACCCCGCAGCGACGGCAACGGCAGCGGCATATGACAACGGGTACCTGTGGCAATAGAGCGTGGCACCAAAAAAAAGTGCTTTCAAATCGAGTTTTTTTTAGTGAGCGCTCACCTGATCTTATCCTGGCTCCGTCGAACGACTTCGACGCGAAACTGTTGTTGCTACAGTTGGCAAAACCCCGATCTGTTTGCGGACATGTGGTGTTGACGAGCGAACACATTTTCATCTCCCGCCGCGTATCGCGCTAAAATTAATCGATATCGAACTAATCCCGTTTCTAACAATCCTCCACATAACCTAGAACCGCTATCGTTGTGTACAATTCTTCGCAATGCACGTTACCCTATACCTGAACTCATTGTAGCGGTGGCGATTCCAGGTAAAAACGTTGCATCCGTCCCGCCGCCGATTCAAGGCCGATTTCGAACGATAATTGGGCCGGTCTTTCTTCAAATTCCGGCCGTCGGTTACGATCGAAATTAATCCAGATACATTCTAGACATTCTTCGGCCGTTTCTAATGCTAATAAATGCATAAATGGCGAACATTCGCCAAGGCTGTCCACTCGAAAGATCTACGTACGAAGTAAAAGGAAATTCTTTTCCATTTGTTGTTTTGTGTACGTGTGTCGATAAATTGGATTCGATCCGGCGCCAAATATAATCGAGCGCGATAACAGATAGCGCATTGTTTTGTGCGTTTTCTAAAAAAAAATATTCCGCTTTAAATTGGCACATATTTCGCGTGATAACGTAAATATTGCGCAATAGATCGCAACGGCTGATATGCGACGTAAATATATAAATTAATCGTTTTTTTTTATATGTATTAATTGTATCCGGGATTTCCTGATGTTTTGTGCCGTTTTCATGCGTACTCTGTCTATCGCGATTGCGATTATTGCCGTGTGTTATTGTCAATTTTTGGAAAAACCCAGTTCGTCTGATACGATCTGCATAGCGCTTCGAACCGTTATTTTTATGGATTTTGTTCCGGTTCAATTAACAAAAAAACAGGGTTTTTGTTCGGGACTTTGAGTCGGAAGTGAATCGAAACTAAAAACCGCTAAAAACATTTTTTATGTCCGAACGAAACCCCGGAGCTGAACCGAAAAGAACTACATTCAACCCTCCTATAACGGTTGCTGTAAATCGCTGTTTTAAGATATTTCGTAAATCATTGCCGATCGAAATAAACCTCAAGAGCAAACGCTATAGAAGGGCTCACTGTAATAGTCGCTCATTCGCTAAGCGTTTAGGCCTTACCAGACTCTTAAATGGTAGTAGAGTTTCCTTCTCTTGGTAATTGCTGGTAAATATTTTATCCTCCTTATTCTGTTCAGAGAAATGCGAGGTGGTTTGTCTCAGTTTTAGCTTTTCTCTTCGCTAGGGATTCCGGCGTGACGAGTCACAGCTAGCATTAGCCTTGTTGTGTAAGAGCAATCCTTTCATCATGATGAGGACCTTTCTAAACGAGAGGTTCCATTAGTAAGGAGAAAGAGTATATCTATAGAGATATTTTGGGGTTTTTCTTATCGAAATTGTAGCGACGTCTCTTATCCTTCAATCGTAATATCGTAAAATCACGGTAGCTAGCAGCTTAGCTTAAATATCGCTAGATAATAATAACACACACGACGGCAAAATACGCACTTCGTCTTAAATAAAAAACGGTAAATTACTGTAAAACATAGTTGCATTTGGACTAAAATAAGCGTATGCATTTAAAAAAATGTTGGATCGATAATGATCGCGCTCCGAAAAGCATATTTATAGGTTTCCGGCCGATTAATTGTTAAAAAATATTTATTTATTCAAATTAGGACCTTTTTAAAAATGGGATCCTATAATAAGAACGAAGAGGGAGCAAAAGTATCGAAATTATGTCAATTATTGATCTTTATTTTAGGGTTTTCTTTCAGTGAGCGCATATTAGTTCTAATGGCCAGAAACCGTTATTTTAATAAAAAAAATTGTCAAAGTTTATTATTGTTTTTATCAGGGCTTTGGACCGGAAGTTAATCGAAAACAAAAAACCACTAAAAATCATTTATAATAACATATAAAAGTCATTAAGTCACACAATTTAAAAACGAATATTTTGTTTAGCCAGAACAAAAACTGAACCCAAATTTAACGCCTCGAAGGCATTGCAGGGTTAAATATCGAGTTTATTATGCACCTCGATTTATTGAACTGTTGATTACGTCGTCGTCTCCGTAACTAATGGCCGTATTGTGATTTGATCGATATATTTTTTTCATTATAATTGATTTTTTTTAAAGAGCGTTATTGAGAAAAATCTACAAGTGTTTTAGAAACGATTTTCCTATGGCCGTCCGCGTCGAAACGCCAGATAATGAACGCGAGCTGCAGTGAACGCTGCAAAAAAATGATCTATGACCCGCGAAAAACTTCTGACGCGATAATCGACCCGTTCTGTTACTTGTGCTATAATTATAAATATGTGCCATTATTCCGCGTTAAATCTGTCGATTCATCGGTGGCGAATTTTTGCACTTTTGAGGCCCCAGGCGCATTTCAATTTTGAGGCCCCCTCCAAATATTTTCATTGCCAACTCACCCCTACACTATAATGAGGATTTTATGCGCACATTTTTTGTTCAATTTTTGACAGCTACGCATCTTTTTTTATTTAAAAAAATCGTTTTGAAAGCTCAATTTTGAGGCCCCCCGAAATTAATAAGGCCCCAGGCGCGCGTCTTATGCGCTTATGGCAAAATCCGCCACCGCGCTTCATTATTAAAGTTTCGAATGCTTTATCGTCTCATTGAAATGTCGAGCAATGTCACATCCGCGAAATCCGAATCTATAAATTTCTATCGTAATTATGTTTAGCGACAATGTCAGATTTGATGGATGCGAATGCGTCGTGTTATTATGTAAAAGTCGTCGGATAGATTGCGACAATTTAGATAAGAGTCGAATTTGGCGCGAAATTCCGGCAAAAAATTGGATCGAGGTCAACTTTTTCACCAGGACATATTTGATACGCGCAATTATTCGAGATTCGAAATATCGTTCGACGCCGGAGGCTTAAACGGCGGAGATCCGGTCTAATGCTTTCACCGCAGTTGTATGCACTGCTTTTTAACCCTATCAAACACTCGTTATTAAAAAAATAAATTATTAGGGTTAGCGAAAAGAAATGACCTTTTTTTTTTAGTACAAAGAAAAATATTTATAAAAATATTACAAATGATTATTTGTTTAAATAATTTCCATTATTATTTATAAAGTCTCTTCACAATTTGGGCATTTTTTTGATGCCTCTTTTATAAAAATCTGGCTCCTTTGATTTAAAAAAGCCATCTAAGTGATTTCGGACATGGTTTTCTGTATTAAAATTTTTGTTGCGAAGCGATAGCTCCATACCTCGAAATAAGTGGCAATCTGATGGATCAATATCAGGAGAGTAAGGAAGACAAGGCAATAGTTCCAAGTTAAGCGCTTTAATTTTATCTTCAGTGATTTTTGCTGCGTGCGGTCTCGCGTTATCATGTTGTAAAATGTGCCGTTGATTATTTAACTAACATTGACCTTTTTTTTTTTTTATCAATTCTGCCTTTAATCTGTCTAATTGCGAACAGTATACCTCTGCTGTGACTGTTTTGCCAGGTTTTAGTAATTCATAGTAAATCACTCCCGAAATATCCCACCAGACACACAAAAGATTTTTTTTAACTTCATACCAGGCCCCGAGGTGTTGAAATCGATGCTTCGACTGCGATAGATCATGCGGCACCCAAATTCCTTGTCTATGTTTCTTTCCCAACAGTTTAAGGTGGTCTTTTACACTTGACAGCCGATGTCTTAAGATAATTCTTTGATTGTTTTACGAGGATCGGATTCCACTAGTGATTTCAGCACTTCACGATCATCGATTTTTTGCGGCTTTCTCGATTTTGGTTTATTTTCTAGATTTCTGTCACCATTTTTAAATTGTTTAAACCATCGTCGACACTTCCGAATCTTAAAAATATCACCATAAGTTAAGCAAATGCTTTCGTTGCCTAACAATCTTTTGTCAAATAAAAACAATAACACACCGTAACTGCATCTCTTAGATCTCTGGCCATGACATTTTTTCTATGGGTGAAAATGAAAAAAAAAAGTCAGGAAGGGATAAAAGGAGCTTTAAATACTACTAATTTCGGCATACTTACTCGCCGGGAATCAAGCGCAAACTGATTTCAAAGAGCTCCATAAGAAAACGGTTATTTCTTTTCGCTTTACCTAATATATATCTCGTTATAAGTAGATAACGCCTAGAGATGAAAAAAAGAATACGAGAACAAACCCCCTTCTAATTGCCTGGACACAGTCGAGAGGGTAAAATCCGATACCGACAGATTATAAGATATATACGTCCAATTCCAGCAATGGCCAAGAGAGGGAAACTCTTTGCATAAAACCGCATCCCAAGACGGCTGGGTCCCCGTGGTATGGACACGAAAGGGGAGCCCTCACGTCACGTGTGAGACTCGGGTTTCTTTTCCCTCCACTTTTGAGAGTCCGGTAAGGCTCATACACTCAACGAGTGAATGTCTTGAGACTGGCAAATAAGGATAATCTTACGATGATAGCGGAGTGCTAATCACTAAATTTTAATTATTCATTCGCATTTTTTTGGTTGTATTTTTAATCGTTGGTATTTTTTTTTTATTGCAGGTGTTAATAAACATATATGAAAGTGGCTCGAAAATATGGCCTTCTACCGTCAGTTGTTAGTATTCACTGTACCTTCTGTAGCAGTGCTCTTTGGAATATATTGGTACAGACGCAGGAGAGGTTTCGGCAATTGTGACCCAGGTGGGAGCACGCGAAACACGAAAACCCTCAAACAAGAGCTCGAAGAGGCCGTACTGCAGTCCGACACAAAGTCGCTGAACCGTAAAATTAGTGCGCCGACAAAGATCGTTGTGAAATCCGCCCCGATAGACATTGTCCCCAACGGTGTCCACTCGCAGAGGTCCTCGCCGATCGAATTATCCGACAAGGAGATTGATCTTGAAATTGAAAAAGTCAGGTCACAAAAACAAGAGATGGAGCTATCGTATAAGAAAAACTCCAAAGAAAACACACCCCCGACCGTTGTGCAAACGACGCAGACACCGGTCAAGACTCCCGTGCGAGTCACCAGCAGACCGCAGTGCGATATAGACAAATCCGTGACGTCCTGTCTCACGACACAGCTGTCACAAAATAGTTTAAAAGACGACATGATGACGAAGAATTCAATTAACACTAACACGACTGCACCGAAATCGACGATATCTCCCGCTACTGAACAAATTATTAGTAAAAAAATCGACGCCGATCTAGCGGCCGACGAGCCGGAATGTAAACGTTTAAGCAACGATAGAATTATTGAAAGTGATGTAGTTATTTCTTTAAAAGTAGAATGCGAATCGGAGCGCACGCATCCGCCGCAGGAAGCCGCCGCAACGAGCGTAGAAGTGAACGCTTCGAATGAAAAAAATTGTAATGTAACTAAAAACGATAAGGATAAGAAAAATAGTAGAAAATCCAGAAAACAGGATAAAAAATTAAATATAAGCATAGACAAAAAATCGACAGAGAAAAAGCAACAGCCCGTTTGCACGGAGAGCAGCAGCGACACACTAAACGCAGAGACTAATTCAAATAATTTGAGCGTCGTGGCCGACGACGAAGCAATTAGCGCTGCAGTGGCCAGCGTAAATCTCTCGACGTCGACACCGTCCGATAACGACGTTCCGCTGAGCAGAGACTCAGCTAATCACAGTCCGTGCGACACCATGCTGACAAGTCCGTCCATCGGACACTTTTCCGATAATCACAGCGAGGTATGTATCGACGATGTGTTTTTATTCGTCGTATGATTGCGTATTAATCTCGTTTCGTGTAATAGGGTTCGAACGATAGCGGCAAAGGTTGCTCCGAGTCGCCGAGCCCCCCTCCGACGAGCGCCGGCGACATCAGCACGCCGTCCAATTATTCGTGTCATCAATTCTTCGTTCCGAAGAGCGTCACCGGCATATTGATCGGCACAAAGAAGTTTTTCTTGAACAAATTGAACACGGCGACGAAGGCCAACGTCTACTTGAAGGAACACGACGAGGAGAGCTCCAAATATAACATTTGTGTTATCGAAGGTTCGTCCGTTAATTGTCACGTTATTGTTGTAATAAATGATGCGGTATGCATTATTTATGTTATTCATTATTTGTTTAGGTACTCAACAAGACATCGACATAACACTGGACTTGATACGACAGAGGATACCTGAAAAAAGATTTCCTAATGTGTCGCTCAAGGACGTTACGGCCGAACTGTTGCAGAGTGATTACACGCAATTAGCTCATCGCTATAACGTGAGTACCGCTCGATTCTAACGCCGATATATAAATTATTTATTAATTAATCTTTATATATTTATATATATATATATTTTTAGATGAATTTGGTGGAAGGCGTAAATAATGATGTAATAATTAGTTGTTACGTAACCCCGATACGGTTGTTCCTTCAGCAGCCCACTCATCCCACTTATCCGTCTCTTCACATATTGCACAATTTTATGGGCACGATATATCAAGATCCTTCCGTGCCGAGCTTACCAGCCGAAGTCACCGGTAATTCGCATGCTTTAGCAATTATTCAATTATTTTTGCGCATTTTATTATAACGCAACGTTCGTGTTTCAGAGGGCATGATCTGCGCTGCTCCCACGGCGAATAACTGGTACAGAGCAGTGATTATGACCACGAATAAGGATAACGACACTTCGTACGTGAAGCTGGTGGATTTCGGTGGATTCATGGATATTAGTAATTCGTTATTGAAACAAGTGCGCAGGGACTTCATGTTGCTTCCATTCCAGGCGATCGAAGTAGAGCTAGCCGGCCTCGCTCCCGCAGGATGTGAGTAGTAGCCATCGGACGTATATAAAATTGTTGCGTAATTTTTATTTATTCGTGCGCTTTATTTTTCAGCCGAATGGGCGCCCGAGGCCATCCAGATCGTAGCCGGACTGACGACCGGCCAGCTTCTGCAAGCCCAGATTGTCGGATACAACGACGACGATGTTCCATTAGTGCATCTGTACCTCACTCTCGGTCCACAGGTAAGATCGTCATGTTCGGTTCGACCTTAGGAACGTGTGAAAAAAAATTTCAACTGACATGTGATTAAATTTTTGAACACATGTGACTTTTTGAGGTTATCTTTCACGATTATTGTGGCACACATGTTCGAGTTGACATTCATGAACGCGATGATTCATTGATTAATTTAAAAATGTCATAATTATCAATCGTTTTTATGAAAGTTTAGCCAAAAATAGACGAGATTATTACTAATATTTTTATTGGAATTTGACCTCGTATTTAAAAAAAAACTGGTCTTAATCTATAGATATTGTAAAAATTCATAGTTTCGAAATACTGTCAAATCTGTTCGCTCTTAAATATATATAAAAAAATGCAATTTTTTGTATTGCACTATATCAGTGATGGCGAACCTTTTTGAGAAGTGGGTCAAATTTTTGCTTATTATTTTTTTTTAATACTAGAGACTGGGTCAAGTCAGTGGCGTGTCACTCAGAAAATGTGGAGGAGGGATATGAGATTTTTATTTCTAAATCTTGTAGTGAAGACGTCGAGATTCGTCATAAATATTTTAATACTTTCATACGTCGATTATGTTATAAAAAAAAATAGTTATTCATTATATATATTGGTAAAAAAAATCTAAAATTAGTGCGACGCGGAGCTCTCTCGGCTCAGCACATGTGGGTTTCTCCACTTGCACAGCACAATATTTTTTCTCGCTTCCACTTGCACATGTGCAATGTTTTTCCCGCTAATATCCAGTACGAAGCGATAAAAAACATCGCATCCGTGCCATTAGAAAACAAAATTGTGGTTTTTATTTTTTTTTTGCAATTGCGGACTATAGGTTCAATGATTATTTGTATTCATTCTTTAGACTTTTTTAGACAGATGCTAAAAGAGTTATTCAAGAAAAATCAATAACTTGGGGTCCTAAATAGACCCCATAGGCACGGCTAGTAGCATATAATTGGAAAAAAAACTGGGATGAGTTGGTGTCATTCCAGTTTATCTGTTGCAAATGTTGGGGTCTCTCTGAGGCCCCAATGATCAGGGGCCTCTATGGAGTCCCAATGATTAGGGGCCTCTTTAGGGCCATCATAAGCATCCATATAAATCTACCACGTGGGTCATGGGTTCGCTATCACTTTTATATCAAATTTATGTTTTTTTCTATGTATTTTTTTATTTACTTTAAATAAATTTGTGTATTGTATTTTCTAAAATTATTTTTTATTGCAGCAAGTGATATCACTGAATCAAGAACTAGTCACAAGAGGCTTAGCGGTATGGATCGAATAATTTCAAATTCGTACGAAACATAAAAAATTTCACCTACAATGCCTAGTCAAGTGTGTGTAACAAGTGATGCTGTCATCTTTTAATTTATTCGTTGATTATTATCGGAGATTTTTAACTAAATAAACCATGTATGTATACCGCATGAATCACAATCGTATGTGACGAACGGGAATTTTGACTGATATCACAATATTTTCATAGCTTTTCACGTCGTCTTCATTGTATTATTAAACGTATTTAATTTTCCACTGTTCTCTCTCTCTATTTTTTAACAAACAAAAAAAACGTCGACTTTTCGTCTGATCGGATCACTACTACATTTTTTTTTATTTAATATTTCACGTCGGGATATACACGTCCGCGAGTTTTGTAACATAGTATTTTTTTAAACATCATACATGGGAAATTGTTGTTTTATAATGTTGATATATATATTATTATTAATTATATTTAGAGAAAAAAAAATCGTGAGCTATGGATAGTCGTAAAAATAAATCTCTTTGAATGAAACGGTGTTACGAAATGCATTTTATACACTGACAGAATTTAATTTCCGCACGGAATACACCATGAGACGTTTCAATCATGCCACGAGCTCATCCGTCTCAAGAGTCAAAAGAAATCTCTCAATCGGCGCCGGTTATCAATCTGTTTTTTGAAATATATGTGATTAAATTGCCTTTTAGGTTAACATATGCATTATTTCCATTGCAATAATTATCGTTAAACGCTCCCCCCCCCCTGCCCATGTCTCGGTACGTCCGTTCCTTGTTCACGAGCATTTATCAAAACATTTGATTTTGTTTCGAAAGCATTTTCTAATATTGACGTAACGATCTGTATTATTATTAAAATTGTACTAACACGCTAAACAAAGTGTCATAGTTCAAATTAGTGATGTAACGGAATATTATTTATTTATTACGACGCTCGGTAAAGACGGAGGACCCCCCCTTATCCGTGTACGACCCTCATGTGCCTAGTTTGATGCAATAATAATGTATCGATTGATACGATTACGCATACGTAATCCCGCTCCTTTATTTTATATATATATATATATATATAGAGCGCCTCCTCGTAAATTACGCAATTTTTTGCGCAAACTATGATGTTTTATTGTCGTTTTACTGTGTAATTAACGAATACACGATTTGATTCCTTCTCTTATTAATGCAGACGGATCGGTTTTAAATGTTCTTCTAATGTTTACATGATTGCATTTAATAATTTTATACTTGATTCTTCCCATCCTTGTAATATTAGGTTTTATGTTTTAAGTTTCACATTCGAAATGATACGTCGGGAGGATGGACGGACGTGTAGCCCTCGGTTTATGCCGTCGTAAACGCCCACGGTTATCGAATCGGCGTAAAACGAAACCATGTTTACGGAGACGTTTCTGCGTAAGCAAAAAATATGGAAATCATTTTGTTTACGAATTTATTATTTAGGTTTTTTTTTTTTTTTCGCTACGAATTTCGGAATTCATACGTTTTCTTAACTCTCGGAGTTTCTTCTTCATTTTCTACTGTTCACGATCTAATTCTTTCGATAAGTCCTCATTAGAGAGTGGCTTCTTAAAGTTTCTTCATCCCAAAATAAAGATATCAAATGACTGACTGTTTTGTCTGAAGTCAGTTTTGTCTGAAGTCAGTATTGTCTGAAGTCAGTTTTGTCTGAAGTCTGTATTGTCTGAAGTCAGATTTGTCTGAAGTCAGTATTGTCTGAAGTCAGTATTGTCAAGCAACTGAAGCTCATAATAAGGTTCTTATTTCATCAAGGTTTTGAGGATGTCCTCAAGTATTATCCAAGAGAAGAGCCTTGGGTGGTAATTTATTTTCTTATAATAAAATAACTCGTCCCTCGTGTAAACCAAGCTTTCTTGTTCCATTTCCAATGGCAACATGTCTTTATTTAGACCCTTTAAAGCATGTGGTGTTTGTAGCTCCTAACTTTAAAACCTAGAGCGGAACATTCTTTACGAGAAATACAATTTCGTGCTGGTAACTTTTTCGAATAGAACCCAGTCTCATTGACGTTGAAGATTACGTCCGGAAAATAGTTGTTCTACATAACCGCAACAAAACGACAGTTACTTCCGGATTTAAATCTCGTAAACCGACCCTTGCTCACCAAAAATGTTTTTTCGCCTCCACCCCTCAAAATCAAAATAATCATCAATCTGTATCAGCGTTGCCGGCTCGATTCCCGGAATTATGGCTGGCAACCTTACCCGTATTCGAAGAGCCAAGATAACCTGATGGACGTGTAAATAAATAATCGAGGGCTACCTGTACGTTTATCGTCTTTGATGCGACGTGGGCGCTTTTCTCGGCACGTCGCCGAAATTTTTGTCGTAGAATGGGTTTTATAATATTTTTTTTTCCTAAGACGAATGTAATTATGTAATATTGTTTGTAATTATTTACTTTGTATATGGATACCCATTAAATTTGTAGTAAATAAAAATAAATCATTGCATCGGTTTATTTATAATTTTTTTTATTAAAACACAAAACGTCATAATAGATACAGCAGATCCAAACGCATAGTTAAGTTTAGTCGAGTGATACAGAAGAAATTGTTTGTATGTTGTTTTCCTTGTTCGTATTTTTTTTTTTTTTGATAAAAGGCGATGATACTTATTCGTCTTTGTTCGAATGACGAGAGGACATTACACATTGCCTATTAATTTGCAACAAACGGTGATAGCAAAATCAACTTAGTTTTATATATGCATATTAGAGATAGGCGAATTTAATAAATAAAAAAAATTGAAAAAAAAAATATGAAAAATTATATTTACTTGCATTAGCGTCACGGAAATATTTTTATATTACATTTATCTCATGTAGTCGTCGTAGTTAAGTGCATTTAATATTTTTGATTTCTATATATATATTGATATTCTGTAATTTCGATTGTTGCATGGTTACTATATTCTCGAAAATACAAGTTCAGCGAATGGATTGTAATGTTGTTACATATTTATATAAAAATAGAGATTGCTAATATTTACATCTGTTACGAAATTTGATAACCAAATCTATATATATAACCGTATTTATATGCATTAATACCACACCTAGTTAACACTGGTCTATATATGCATAGTGTTTGATTACCCTATTATATGTATCGAGGCTGAAATTTTAATTATAAGTAGGAATAAATAACAATGCTGTGAAAAATTTATTGATATTTCGATATTCATATTTGGTTGTTTTACAATATTTTTCGGTTTTGATAATTTATTAAATAATTAATTCACTTTTAGTTAAACGTTGGTTACGTAGCGTTTCAGTATCGGGTGCAAACCGGTTTTCGTATAATTTTTGAGGTTTGCACCTCGGTCCCAGTGGTCACAAAGAGATTTGCTATACATTGCACTTTCAGTACGTATTTATAATATTAGCGATTTATCTGTAAAATTAATAATGTATCGTTGAAAATTTGTTGATTTAAATATTTGTAACGGCAAACTTTTAGGTTATGTACTATAAATATAGTGAGTCGAAATGTGAGGCAATATCAAATGGTTTCTTGTGTAAAATGTTTTTAATATTTGGAGTTTAATAAATAAGTTTCGTTTTAAGTTGATCATTTTTTTTCTTGATAAAACATGTATCCCTATCCTAATGTTCCTTGAGCAATCCGTTACGACGGCTCGAAACCAACGCCGCTGGTCGATGGGGTCTATTTTGTATGAAAATAGACCCCAAACATTTTAAATCAAGAATAGATAAATTCTTGTAGATAGTAAATAGACAATACCTTGACATTTAAAAAAAATGGATTATTCTATGAATGAGAAAAATCAAAAACTTGGGCTCCCAAATAGACCCCATCGGTACGACTAGGTTAATTTATGCTCTTACGATCTGAAAAGGTGGTAATATATTCTCATTCCGTCACTATTGACACTAACTGTGAATGATCTCATCGAAGGAATTTTGATTACTTTTCGGTCCCCCTAACATATTTATTATTACTTATATAATGGTTGATGATAATAAATATGTACTTTGGTTAATAGCACTAGTAGATTTGTTATTTAATCTTATAATTTTATTACTCAAGACAAGAGATAAGATAGTCATCTCTTATTTAATACTACGCGGTCACACTGATTAACTTCGTTCGTCACATGCACAGATGTTAGGTAGCAATCGATTGTTTTTAAAAAAATATGGAAAATTCCCTATTCCCCCTAAACTATTATACACTATCATTACCAAAACTGTGTGAGTGGATTGAACTCTGCCTATTTTACTCTTCGTCTAATAATTTCGTTTGAGTTTCCTATAACTTACACAGGCTCGCGTTTTGGGGCAAAATGAACACTTCCCTACACACATTTCTCCTAATAAAAAATAACAATTAAATAAAATATGCGAACAAAACCGTATTGGAAGTAAAGAGAAAAGTTCTGTATTACCGTATACAGAAGGTTGCTTTTTGTTTGCTACGTAAGTCTGTTCGGGGCAGGTTTCTACTTGCCCTTGGACATGTGGTCGCTAGCCTCAGTTAAGCAGTTGGTCTGACGCAAACGAGTCAGTGGAGGTAGAGAAAAAAGTTCCGTATTACCTTATACAGAAGGTTTCGCTTTTCGTTTGCTGCATACAGCTCTGTTTGGGGCAGACCTGTATATGCCCCGCTGGTCTATATTTTCTACTCGATTCGAAAAATAAACGAGACTCAACATTTTGACAACGTGACTGGCAAAACAATGATTTATCATTGTTTTTTACACTGGCGAGATACACGATTAAAAGCCTTCACTATAAATGATGTTGAAGTCCGAAGTGGTAGCTGTTTATCAACATGGTTCTTCTTCGGACTACTGAGCTGGTTTCATTATTGTGAGTTATCGACATCTAGCGGTGGGTCCACCTCCTCGTGGTGCTAGATGCGAGTACGGGGTAGGAGTCGTCGGCGACCACCCTAGAGCAAACTGGATCCGGGAAGCACCCATGAGACGACATGCCAGGCTGGTCACTGCTGCTTATGTTCAGGAAGCCAACGGACTTCTTCAACGAGGATCCTCCGATGGAGCGTCGTTGGGTGCTTCCTAAGTGGGTGACCCTGGTTTACCATCCATAAGAGAAGTGCAATCGATCCCCCAGTCAACCCTCATGTCTAGATGATGAATGGGCATGCTAACTCGGGTGGAAATGCAATGTTTACAGCATAGCATAGTGGCTCATGCGGGACATCCTTAACTTTAGAGTGAGGGATGAAGTGTGCGGAAGTGGCAACTCGGCACAATTCTGTCCACTCGCAAGTCTTGCAGTGCTGAGGGGGAGGGAATCGACCTTACTCGGTCTTCCTTGCTGGTTCACCGAGCAACCCCCCGCATGGGGTGAGTTTGATGTGTCACAAGTTAGAACCCTCTTTTTGTGAGTTATCGACGAGCTAATATATAAACTCCTGAATGTATTCGAAGCTGTATTTGTTGACTCTCAGCAGTTCAGGGATTTATCCATGGCGTATAAACTAGTGTTGTGTAATTTCATTGATCCTAGGTTCCCTTATACAGTAAGACTTGCGGTTCTGTTCCACCACCTTGGACGTAAATTGAGACTCTAAATCTTCAGTTGTTCACAAGGGTAAACGAATGGTAACTTAAGTAAGTCAAGTTAAGTCGAGAACCTACTGCACATTGGAGCTCAAATTATCTGCTGACATGCATCCTGGAGGGCTTGTTGAGCTACAATGTAGATGCAATTTCAAGTCCCTTATTACAGAAGAGCAATGTTGAATAGAATACACTTTAGAGCATCATCCATGCTTAAGCCATGGTATCTCTAACGTCCCTGAAATGCATTTGATCTTCGACATTGCATTGAAATTTAGAAAAGTATCTACTCGATGTTTGCTAATTTTGTCTGAAACGATGATTTTAGAAATCTTTCTTAGGGACATACTGTTGTCCGATGGATAGAAATGATGGCTGATGATATCAGAACAAGCATATGGATCATTGGATTGAATGCATTTTCATTTGTTTTGAATGAAAGGATAAATGTTTCAGATGCGACGATATGTGACCTTCAATATTATAAAAAAAATATTGACTTTGGACTGTTGAAAGGAACTTTGAACTTGTGACACGTCCACTATGATGGCTGGAAGCGTTTGAAATGTGGTGCTACCGAAGAATGCTAAAGATTCCATGGAGGGAACTCGACAAGAATGCTATCATTCTCCAACTTCTTCACGAGGAGAGCTTCTGGACACCATCAAACACGTAAAATTGAGTACTTTGAACACATCCAGTGGCGAATTTCCCCTTAGACGTATAAGGCGGGCGCCTGGGGCCTCATTAATTCAGGGGGCCTTAATTGTTCAACTCTCAAAATGATGCTAGACATCGGGGCCCTCGACATATAGTTATACAGGGGCTCCAGAAATTTTCTAAAAATAATAAATACTTGGAACTTTTTCATTCTGTCTTTTTACATAAATTGTTGTGAAAAGTTATGTATTCAAAACATTGTAAAGTAAGTAATAAACGTGCACGTAAAATTCATATTATAGAGTGTAGGGGTAGTAAAAATATTTTGAAGCGAGGGGCCTCAAAATTGAATTGCGGTTGGGGCCTCTCAAGTACTAAATCCGCCACTGTCACAATCCGACACATCATTCTTGGACCAAAGCATCACCTTCTGTAGACCATCATGGAGGGTAAGTAGAAGGTAAACGGTGGTTGGACTGGACCGGATTGGGAAAAAGAGACAAATATATGGAGAAAGTTGGTTGTATATTGAAAGGTTGGTTGTATATTGAAAGGTTGGTTGTATATTTATTGGAAAGTATATTTAAAGAAATATTGAACGACAACAAATGAAACAGTATTGTTTAATAAATTTATTTTTGTTTTTAATATTAAATAAAATAAAAAATATATTTTTAATTAGAATAGAAAAACATATAAATAATTTATATAAATTGTTTAGCTCACCGTATTACATAATTTCATTAAATAATAATTGTGCCTAGGGTTATTAAAATATGTCAAACGAGTCAACAACACATATATATCCATTTCATAAAAAAAACGTTTAAAATATATAGATAATTCAAAAGTAGCACATCGAAATAGTATAGAAATATTTTAAGCAAAATATTAATTAACAAAAACGCCGAGATTTATTTATATCGAAAGATATCACCAGCTCCGTATTATTTATAATCTTATGCAATGAAACGTGTCAATAAAATTTTATATACAAAATAGTATTTGAATCGGATTACGATTATATATTGTTCCGATAAAATAACACATGGTCAGAGCTTAAAAAATAGAGATATTCCCTATGATGGACATATTTAATATGCGTATATAATAATTAGGTGAAATGTGAATGATAATTTTCCTATGAAACCCAACAAAATAGTATAAAATAATAAAACAAAAAAAAAAACAACACTAATTTTGTGTACATACACGTATGTAATGTACATACGTACATGCGAGTGAATCACGTTTTTTAATTAATTACAATGCGATTTCACACATCACTAAGGTAATTTACATGCAAATGTAAATTTGATAATTTCAGTATGGTTCATACTATAAAAGTCCATTGTTCAAAGAACCACAAATTTGTAGTGTATTGTTACAAATGTTAATTTGATGTAATTGAATATGCGGCAAATTGTTCAGCTCCATACGTCGGCCGAGTATCGCTTTTGCGACTCCATCTTCTTCAGATATTGAGCCGCTTCCGTCTCGCTCATCTTACCCATTTCCATAATCACTTTCAACACTATGTTGCGGACGTCCAGCGCCATCGAGCGAGCATCTCTGCAAGGTTTAAAATTAGAAAAACAAATAAATATTATGTAGTCATAAATAACTTCCGAATCAGGTAGACAGTTTCTATTATTTGGATTTACTTGCAGTAAGTCACCCGACAAAGGGATTTTTATTATCACTAGATAGATAAGTGTGGTAGACGTTACAGTGGTGTTGTTCCGAACCCTTAAAATGTAGAATCAAAAAGTGCATGTTCGTCATGTGATGCTTTGGGAATTCAAATAAGGCACTAGTGCTAGAGTGACGGTCGAAAACATATACATTTAACCCTTCTATAGCGTTCAGATAGGGACGACGCTATAGAAAAAAACGCTATAGAAAGTTAAGCACCCATACAAAATTTGGGGTTAGGTTCTTTTAATTATATTTTGCGATTTGAAGCAAATCGCACATTTGACCCATTTTTATATTTTTAATGACCTTGGACGTGTTTAGTTGGATAACAATAGCGCGCCTATGCGCGAAGGGGTATTAACCTATCATATTTCTTCCAGTTTTTTCATTCGCAACAGATGTGCCAGGGGAGTTCAAAGGGACAGTTTTTAGTTAATTTTTTTAAAATGCTTTAGCATATGATGAATAAATAATAAAAAGGTACATATAAATTATGAAACCTTTTCGGAAATATGTTTTATTTAGGATACATATTAATATAAAATAAAAATATATTAAAAACAAACAATAATTGAAGAAAAATGGTGCATTTAATTACTGTCAGAGTCATCTAATATCACGTTCCATCGAGACTTTTTTAATACCAGTTGCTCAATTTATAAAAAAATAGAATGATTGAAAACCCCTTTAACACATAAATACCTAATGCCTTAAAAATCGTATGCATTGATTTACTTGATCATAATTTGTTCCATGACTATACAAGTAGAAAAATATATTGCGTTTTGTAAAATGAACGCTATAGAAGGCACTGCTATACAAAAAACCGCCGAAAACGCTATAGAAAAAATCGCTATAGAAGTGAACGCTATAGGAGGGTTGACTGTACATTGTATATGGTGAAAGCCTGATAACCGATCGGGCAGTTAGAAATTTGTTTGTGAAACTTCGTTCCGGAGTCTTTGAAAGATGAACAAAGGGCGGGTCGCCCTTCCGACTTTGATGAAGACATTTTAAATGCGATATTGGAACAAAATCCACACCAACCGACGAGGGAGTTGACAGAGAGACTTAATACGTCACAATCTACAGTTTATCACCACCAGGAAAATTTGGGGAAAGTCAGTCAGACATATGGGTACCACATAATCTCAGTGACAGAAATACGGCAGACCGAATGTCTATTGCCCCAAGTCTCCTCTCGAGATATAAAATTGAGTCTTTTTTGGACAGGACAATAACAGGCGATGAAAAATGGATAATCTATGAAAATATTGTCCACAAAAGACAATCGGATAAGGATCGACCACCCCCCTACTGGACCAATATTTATGACAAGAAAACTTTATTGTGTGTATGGTGGGATCGTCGAGGAATAATCCAACAGCCGATGAAGAAGAAACGATTACCAATACATACGCTCCAAAGCAGCTGCAAAGAATTCATTTAAATCCACCGAAAACACTCGTTGACCGAAAGGTTAATATCCTGTTACTCGATAACGCCAGACCAAACACGGCAAGAGTGACTCAAGAAATAATTCTGGAGCTCAACTGGTCTGTTTTGCCACATCCACCCTACTTCCCAGATCTTGCTCCTACGCACTATAAGTTTTTCTGTTCCTTTTAGATTTTTTTTAATGGAAAAACTCACATTAATTATGAGCAAGTCAATCAGGCCCTTGATACTTTCATTCAATCCAAACCCACCAAATTTTATGTAGGGATCGATAAGTTCCCAATAAGATGGGAGAAGTTTATATTTAACAGTGGTGAGGTAAGTTATTTATGACGCAACCTAATATATAAATATTAATATTTATTAATAAATTACGACACTCACCCGCATATATACATATGGCCGTTGCTTTCGCCGATTACGTTCCATAGCTCTTTAGCGTTTTGTTCTAATAAATGGGTAACGTACACCTTTTTATCTTGATCTCTCGAAAATGCAGCGTGCAACTTAATTAAGCCGGATGATGAATATTCCTCCAATTCCTACGATTTATAATAACGTCATTATTTAATTTATTTTAATCTAGGCGTTGATGATTAACGGGATTAATAAAATACCTCTCTATATAAGAAGTCTTGTTCCTTATGTCTGCATCCGAAATACAAAATAGTATCACCGAGTTGTTTATCCTCCTGTTTCGCTAGCTGCCTTTCCTGGATAAAACCTCTAAACGGTGCTAATCCAGTTCCAGGACCGATCATAATGATCGGTATTTGAGATCGCACTGGTAATCTGAAAAATTAATATATTATGAATATTTTTATAAGGTCTCATTTAGCGCTGAAAACGTACAAAGAACAATAAAAAAATATAAGGTGCATTGGAAGATTACAAAGCCAGTCTGGAGTCATTACATGGTAAAATGCCGAGAAAATCTAAAATTAGAATACAGTAAACTCGTCAGTGTGTGTACTGATGGAGTGACGTCAATCACAAGTAAAGTCAATGTCACTAGAAAATTTAATTTATAAAAATCGGGTCTAAAATCGTCACGAAATTTAATGACGCCCAGATATATATTAGCATAGAATTAGGGTAGTCAACCTATGGTGTATGCGCGAAACGTGGCACATTTTAACTTATTAATCTGAAGTCTTTGAATAACCAAACAAGAGTTTCAGACATATTTGAACAAGTAAAATCATCCCTAGAAATTTTAAAATTACATTATAGTAAACTCGTCAGTGTGTGTACTGACGGAGTGCCGTCAATCATATATAAAGACAAAGGCACTGGAAAATTTAAGTTATAAAAATACGGACATGAAAAATCGGGTCTAAAATCGTCGCAAAATTGAATGATCCCATCTCAAATGGTGCATCTCAACTTTCAACATAACTATAAAACTCAGTCTGGTAACAAAAGTATTAGATATATTTAAAAAAGTAAAATCATGCCTATAAAATCTAAAATTATATTATAGTAAACACATCAGTGCATGCACTGACGGAGCGCCGAGCCCGTCCAGTACTAAAATTTCACTGCATTATATATAGCAAGTGGCACTGTGTAGGAAAGCTTTAAATATGCAGCATGTTAACTCTCAATCTCAACATGAACATAAAAAGGTAGACATGGTGAGTTGTATTGTGTAAGTGAAAAAACCTTTTGGAGAAGTAGTTTTCCTACCATCCAACACTACGGAGTTAATTCAGCCAATGGACCAGGAAATCAATCAAAATTGAACCTTTTCCAATCCGGGGGCCCAGGGGCGCGCTGTCCATATGGCCAGATTGTGTGGTGCACACAGACGCCGGAAGATTAGGAGGCGCCGAGGGAATAAGAAGAGAATATTGTTTGCCAAATTGTTAACCTAATCGAAACAGTAGGACTAGGAGATGTAGATGAGCTGGATATTGAGATATTGAGTAGCTACTGCAGATTTCTGGTGAGTCTTAATAAAGTGATTCTGAAAGTGATGAATCCAAATAACTAGCACTGTCGTCTACAGAAACCGTCGACTGAAAAGAAAATAAAACTGAAACTCGAGTCAACTCGAGAAACCTCCTGGACTACTAAAAGTCGAGAAGATTGCCGCTCCAGCCCTTTTAGATCCGGTAATAAACACTTCTTAGTGTCTCTGTCACCAGTAATTGGTGTAGAGATACGACTATCCTGGGCTAGGTTGAACCAGCTCCTTAGCCATCCAACGAGGAAACGTGTTTGGATGGAAACAATGCCACACCCGGCAGCTGTTTTAGACTATCGCTATGGCGTGCGATGTTGAACTACGGCCCAAAGAGGGGCCCGCCCCTGCGTAAGACTAGGCGATCAACCTGCTCCAGAATTACGTTGCCAACTAATGTTGTTCTTGGTGTGCTTTCCGTATTTACTGAATAAAAAATTGTTTATTATACCTGAATTGTGATTTTCTAATATAAATAGGTACAACAGGATTTTCTTTTCCATCTTCGGGGTGCATATTAGCCATCCAGCTTGTAGCGACACCATTATTAACGCGTCCACTGGAAGTATTATATTTGACGACCACCGCAGTTATATGCACAGTATTCGGATGCAACTATATTTGAAAAATATTTAAACGTATATTTTATTTGTCATATGGTAATATAATTAAAAAAATATTGACATCATACTTTGGGACTCGACGATATAGAATAATAACGAGGTTGTAGTCTCGGTAATAATTCGCACAAATGATCTAAAGGTGGTCTACACGAGGGTAGATCTTCTAGTATATGAACGATATTTCTAGTCCCGGAGACTACCCACGAAGAGTACAGGGCTTTACCTTCGACCGTCGTAGATGACATCAATTGTAGTTTGGCCTTATCCTGAAATATTAATTAAAAATTAGTATTATTATGCATTAAATGGCAATGAGTTTAAGCAAATTCTTACGTTTTCAACTGAACAATATTCGGCTAATTCCTTCAGCACGTGAGTACGAGGTATAGCCGTAATTTCTAAGTAATGAGTCAAAGCAGTTCTATAAGATGTCGGACATGGGAACGGATGCTTTTTAGAGCTGTCTGTATCAGTATTGACTAACGAAAATACTTCATCTAGATCCATTCCGGAAAGCTCGCCGAGGCGGTTGACCAAATCTGAACAATTGACCGGGAACATCGCTAAATGATCACCTATAATAATCGTATTAAATCAGTACACATCAATGCAAATTTACTTTACGATTATATAATCGTAATTAATTACCCGCGTCATATCTCATCTTCGATCCTTCAATATCAAATTCAATATGTAGACATGAACGTTCTCCGCCTTTGTGCAATTCTCGATTCACTTTCATTGGTGCCAAATAAGGATTTTTAGAATCGAACGGACTGTGAAAAATATATTTTCGTTTTATTACTTTTTAAAAATAGCAAATTATTATAAAATTTCAATTTAAATAAAGACGTACGGTCTTTGGTTCTTGAAAGAATGAAGTCGAGCAATTTCTCCAGTATAAATACGATCCGGCGCTACTTCTAATTGCTCCAAGAGTTTATATTGACGGATCATTTCTTCTTCGCCCGTGCTCTCAATTCCGAAAGCTTCACAAACTGCTGGCCAAAATTTATCTTTCCATGTGATGAAATCATCTTCAATGCTAAAAAGATTTTTAAATATATTATTTATTTATTGCACGATATTAAACAATAATAAAAATAACGTACTTGGCATCGTCATCTCCCAATCCGAGTGTATAAACTCTGCGTGCTCCCAATTCTTCAAGTCGTCTGTCCACATATATGCCAACTTCATTGTAGTGTTCGTATGTTTTGTTTCCAAGGCCGAAAACCTATGAACGGTCGATAATTAATACAATAATATACATAATGGTAATTAAATTTAATATATTTCAATAGGGAAAACACAGGACATATTAATCGAAGTTATGGCCAAAAAAATGGATGGAGCTCGGATTCTACGGTTGTCTCGCTTGCTCACCTGTCGCGGTGCGCGAGCGAGGTGACGCGTGAGGAGCAAGCGCCTCGTCACCCACATGCTAGCTGATGAGCATCAACTGCTCAGTCCAAATGACAAAAGCGTCTACTTATTCAAATATTACCGAAAATTACGGATCATAGATATTCGCGTCATCGTTTATGTTATGATGTAATAAATGTATAAAAGGTAGCTGCTGCCCTATGCCATTGAATAACATTTAAAACTGTCAATTTAAGGTTAGAAACCAGCTGACGGGAGCAGGGTTGCCAACCACACATCGCACGCTACCAACTGTCGCTAGACGGAAGCTAAGATACGTGACGCAACTACAAAAAAAATTATCTCTAAACACGTTTACAATATCTTTAGATATTACAATGGAATTAAATATGTTTACAAAATCAATAGCAAGTTTGATAACGAGTTTTTCAATGCCATTAACAATATCAGCAAATCGTACTAACAGCATAATTAAGTCCGGAGAGATCAGCGTCTCCGTTCTTGATCCATTCATAGAACTCCATGGCGTTATCGGTCGGATCTCCTTCACCGTAAGTTGCCAAACAAAATACGGCCAACGAATTTGAAATATCCTTCAATTGCGTTAATTCTTCCTGTAAAAAATCGTACGTTACAAACGCAATTCATAATATAAATATTAATATATGGTATACCATATCGCATTCTTCCGGATCGGCCACCATTCCTTTCAATTTATAACGAACACCCTCTTTAGCCAAACGTCCGGCGAATTCCTCGCCGGTACCTGTTTGCGATCCATAAAACACGACCAGACTCCTGCCTGACGATTTGAGTTTTTTAATGAACGAGTTGTCGACGGTTGCAGCAGTAAGTCCCGCCGGTCTGCAATTACAATCGCATCATAAATGATTGCACAAATATTGACGAGGATATCACGGTTATACTCACTGGATGGAATATTTGGTCGTATTGAATTCTTCTTTCTTTTCAGATTTTCTGAACAGAAAATACCAGGCTGCGCCCAGTAGCGATACTATTAAAATCCAGTCGAGCATACTGAACATTCCCAGTATCGACTCCGACTCCACCACCAATTGTTCAGATTCTTGCGATTCCATGATGAATTTATTGAGATATTATCTGTAATAAATAAAAATTAATATTAATTTGTGATCCGATTGCCTAAAATCAATCTTATTTATGCTTGAACGTATTTTTATTGATATTTTATAGCATTGTTTTTGTCGTAGAGGTCGTGCAAATCATTCGTCGCTGAAAATTTTTATTGGTGAGATCTTGTCGACGATGTTTTTAATGAAATCAACTTCTCGACGAGATAATATCATTATTAATGATAGTTTTTATCGCTGATAATCATGCAAAATGAACGTCGAGTAGAGTTCAACTGATATTGATTTTTTTTTTACAATGAAAAATGTTATGAATGAATAAAAATTTAAATTATACTTTTTGTATTTATTATAAATATTTTTTTTTCAAATGTCAAGGCGGAAGAGACGAACGGTACAGTTGCGAATAAACTACGCAATGATATATCTGTCAGATGAGTCTGATCAAACTCAAGGCCATTATTTAGCAACACTCGTGTAACTATATCCGTGTGTACGTGTTTTTCTAAATAATATATGCAAACAATACCAACGTGCGAACATATATTTTTAGTAAAACAAATTAGGAATATTATGATTTTATAATAAAAAGTATATGGAATGCCGGACGAGACTCGCTTAGTAACAAAAAGTCGCTGAACCAGCCGATGGTATCACGAAAAGATGGTAAACCGGCCACGGTCGACCGGCAATGATGATGCAAAAGCTGATGATACTGAAAAAATAATTAGATGATCGTGATTTTTAACGCTACACAACAAAGAACGACAAAATACAATTGACATTGATCACAGATAACATTCAGGCAAGTCATGATGACGAGTTGCGCCATTGTAGAGATGACGATAACTACGTCACAATTTTGTAATGTTGAAAAATATTTCAACTCCAATGGCAATCAAAACGATCAACACGAACGATGAAAGTTATTTGTATCAATAGTTGATAAACGGGCCGCGTATGTTTCCGGAGAAAGTGATTATTCAGTCAAAAATTTATGGGAAAAGAAATTGGCGCAAAAAAGATAATTAACCGGTCTTATATTAATTTTTGCTATAAAATACGCCCCCAAGGCTTATTTTATGCCTATGTATTGGCCGAACTAAATACAGTGGGTCTTTTCAACCATACATCGTAGTCATACGCCTTTAACCTAGCCGTGGCGATGGGGTCTATTTGGGAGTTTTTTATTTTTCTCGAACAACTATTTTAATATAAATCCTACATGTCCCAAACTTTTTGTATTAGTCTAAAGAATAAATATAAATAATCATTGAACATTGTACTGGATGCGAACGAGTAAAAACATCGCACATGTGCAAGTGCGAGCGAGAAAAAATATCGTGCTGTGCAAGGGGTGAACACGTCGCTTACGCGTCATATTGGTTGGTAAAAAAAAAAACAAATACCGACCAAGTTATGAAGCATAATTCTTGACTGAATTATTTGGGGTTTATATTCATACAAAATAGATCCCATCGGCCAGATCCGTTGGTTTCGAGCCGCAGTGAGAGGATTTTGAGACGAATATTTGGAGCCGTATTCGGGGAATGGCGTATCCGAAGCAACAAACTCAATTTGAAAGTTCGAAGAAGAACCATGCTGGAAAATCGGTGCTGTTTTGGACTTCAACAGATTCTATGGTCGAGATTTCTATCAGAGAAGACTAAAGAGAAGCTGTGCATGACCCTCATCAGGCCCGTCTTAACATACGAGTCTGAATGTTGAACTTTGACAAGTCAAGATGAGCGACAACTTGATATCCTGGAGAGGAGGATTCACAGCTGTCGTCAGAGTAGCCAGACTCTGGTTTACCGGTCACGTGTCAAGGATGCAGGACAGTCAGCTACCGAAGGCTTATGGTTGATAAGGCGTCATGTTCCCGGAGGAAAAGACCAAGGCCGAGGTGTTTGTAATCTGTACAGCAGAACACTGCATCATTGAAACTCACCAGAGGATGGAGTAACATGGCGGCAGACCGAATAAAATCGAGAAGGGTATTGGATGAGGCCAGGGCTCTACAATAGAACTATGATTATGATGATTTTAGGGATTACTGCTCAATAAAATATCAAATGTTTGGGTGGTTTAAGAAACTAGGCCATATTTCATGTGAAATTTCATTATCAGACCAATAACCAGATTTATGATCAAGGGATTATGAAAATCGTCCCTTCAAAACAGGGATATGGTTGCTCCTTTACTTTTACAATATATTTTATTGTGGACGATAATTAAGATATATTTAGAATATGCACGTCCAATGCCAGCAATGGCCAAGAGAGGGAAACTCTTTACAAAAAACTGCATACCAAGACGGCTCGGCTCCCCGCGGTATGGGCACGAAAGGGGAGACTCATGTCACGTGTGAGACTCAGGTTCCTTTGGCCTCGACTGCCATGCGAGAGTTTGGTAAGGCCCATGCCCTCAGCGAGTGAGAGCCTTGTGGCTGGCAAATGATGATGATATAAGTTAATGGTTACATTAGGCCCCGATCTATCGTTCATATCCGATGTTAAATAATCCCGCAGCTATCGTCTTAACATTATGGTCCGGTAACACATTATCCTGACTTTCTATCTACGAGGCAGCGGCGGATTTCTGCTTAGGCGCATAAGGCGCGCGCCTGGGGCCTCAAAGTTCAACTCTCAAACGATTTTTTTTATTAGTTGTTTTTTTTTTCATAACAAAAAATATGAATAATTTAGTAGTATTCTCTAAATTGAATTGACAAATGAATAACGCCAGATATAACATGTTTTTCAGGTGGCTACACTGACGGTCATATTTCGAACCATATGCACTGATTGTTCCGCAGTAAAACGATGCAAGGCCCTCGGCCCCCAGGGGGCTTCTCAATTTTTCTAGAAATAATATATAATTGTAACATCGAGATCGCTTGTATAGATAATCGAAAAGTTAATAAAAGAGAAGAAGAATGAAATTATTTATGTATCCAAAACATTGTAAATAGAGCAAAAAACGTGCGCGTAGAATGTACATTCTAGGGGTAGTGAAAATATTTTGAGGGGAGGGGGCCTCAAAATTGAATTGCGCATGGGGCCTCACAAGTTCTAAATCGGCCACTGCAAGCATTTATTGTTTTTGTAGAAGGTTCTACGGTATAAAAGACGTTTTCTACAATACTTTGGTAATGTAAATAGAAGGGAAGCAAATCGCGTTGAGAAGCTTGTTGTTCTCGACAATTTAGAAGGAAGAAGATCTCGTGGATGCTCACCATCTATAGGAATATTCTCAGAACGAACACAGGATTATTCCCAAGCTGGATATCCATTACCACGCAATATCCAGCTTAGGGAATAATGGTTGGTTACCTAAACCACATTTGTGCTTCTTATCTAACCCTTCGTCAACCAGTTAAATGAGGTTGTTATACTCTGCTAGTCACTTTCGGAATATTTGGAATTCTCACACTAATTTTGAGCATTTTCGGAATGTGGCTTATATTACACGTATTTTATTTTATTTTTTCATAAAGACAATGCGTGATTGGCATTACAGAATAACCCAGATCGCCAATCACGCATATCCTAGGAAGTCTTCACGACTCTTGCGTGACAGATGTGACTAATGCCACGAATGTGGAGAAGCACTGGACACCGCAGATTTTTCTGCACTGCCCACGATTCATAGAAGCTTGGAAAATCCTAGGAGGAGAGACGGTAACCATCGAAGTCGTGCAGAAACTCCTCCACGGCAAAGACGAAGAGCATAAGACGCTATCCACTTTTGCCGGGATAGTAATGCTAAGCAAGGAGGAAGCCGAGAGATTAAGACAACAAGAATAGCAAGGATTAAAATTGACAACAAAAAGGACGTGAGGTAAAGTTTTACCTGAAAGTCAGCCACCATCACGCTGAATATCTAACGACAATACCGTGGTGGTGATCGGAGCTGGATGGGGGATTTTAGCTGGTAAAACTCCAGCACTACCTCCTGAAATCTTTTGAAGATCTCCCTTCTTCCACCAGAAAAGACAGAAGTGATTAAAAAACGTGTGCTAAACTCGACCCACTGTTTTTATTTGTCACACGAGATTGACTAAGGCCTATTTCGGGGAGACACATTGAGACAGGTCAATCATTTTGCATTTAAAATTTAGGCTCCCAGTCGAAAAATAGAAACCGATGCAGACAAACAAGTTATGCAGCTAAGAATGACGTTATATTGCATCAACCGGGCGAATGCACTTCGGCTTGTGTACCGCATATACTGAATCATTTAAATACGCAAAGGCTCACTTGCGCAAAACATATTTGCAATTAGAAATTGTTATATAATCCTAGAGTTGCACAAGTATTATATCCCCTCTAAAATTACTCGCCATTAACGTAATGCTTTCAGACAAAATTTGTACGGTTTCTGCAGATTGATTAAGGCTGGAAAAAAAAACAGTCCAATTATTCTAATCGCACGCATTTTCTAATTTGGGTCACTAATTCCACGAACATTAACTCATGATTATGCTATTCAAAGGTGAGTTGAACAAAGCAATTTTTCGGAAGTAGTACAATATAATTATGGTATATTTGCCACGATTTTGGGTAAACACACGCGTAAATAATTCCGAAGTATGTGTCATCGCATAATACCCCGTTAGTAACAATGGATGATATTCGAAAAATGTTCAGAGATAAGTTTCTATAAATATGCAGACGGTGCAAATCAGAGATAAATATAATCGAATTTGCGCAGACAATGATTGATGATAAATCGTACTTAAGTACGTTCAGATAAAAAAGGTTATAAACGTTTATTAAAATACATTAATACACTTATCTTAAATATAAGTGACACTCAACAACGATAGAATTATGAAGAATATAACATGCTTCTTATAACAATGAATACTTCAAAGTACAGGAGTCTCTCGACATTCGTACAATTCGCTATTTCGCATCTAAAAATATAATTTTTGCAGTAGAAAGTTCTTTGTCATCGAGGATCGATGATCAACATCGAAACCTTGTCCCTCGGAGTATTTTTTTAATTATTCAAGGCTCTTAGTTTCCAAGAAGATTGGAAGACTAGATCAAACACGTAATTCCAAGCAAGTAATGGCTGGTTCGATAAATTAAATTGCTTGGAGAATCGAATGATGCAGATAAAGATGCTTCAAGAAAATTTATTTCATCCAAAATTATTGTAGATGGAGAATTTTCTTCTAGCCAAATATTACAATTATTTTAGAAAAAAAATCTTCTAAAAATCGATTGGCATTGCTTCAGAAAATCCAAGATCATTGAAAGAAAGCGATAAAGAATTGCTTTCATTCTTTTGAAAATCAAATAGAAAAAGCCTGGGTTTTAAGGAATATTGTAAAGATAAACATTTACAATTTTGAGCAACATTAATTTTAGACATAGCTCCAACAATATATACAGAATAATTAATTATCAAACATTGTTGAAGTTTACCAGTTAAGAAGGCTTGAAAGTAATGAATCGAACAGCGACTTGCAGATGGAAAATTATTCTTCAAGAGAAATTGAGAATATTTAACATTATCATCATGATAATCATAGTTCTATTGTAGAGCTCTGGCTTCATCCAATACCCTTCTCGATTTTATTCGGTCTGCCGCCATGTTGCTCCATCCTCTGGTGAGTTTCAATGATGCAGTGTCCTGCTGTACACATTAAAAACACCTCAGCCTTGGTCTTCTTTTCCTCCGGGGACAGGAAGACTTGTTAACCATAAGCCTTTGGTGGCTGACTGTCCTGCATCCTTGACACGTGACCGGAAAACCGGAGTTTGGCCTCTCTGACGACAGCTGTGAATCCTTCTCTCCAGGATATCCAGTTGTCGCTCATCTTGATTTGTCTAAATTCAACACTCAGACCCGTATGTCAAGACGGGCCTGATGAGGGTTATGTAGAGCTTGATTTTAGGCTCTCTTGAGAGGAATCTCGACCGGTTTGTCAGCATGGTTCTTCTCCGTACTGCCAATTTGGTTTCATTATATTTTGTAATATATGAGCCGAGATATTTTAATTCCTAAACGGTCTTGAGGCTGTAGTCTTCGAATCCCAGGGGTTCAAGAGTTTGTCCTCGACATATGGGGATATATTTTGTCTTGGTCACCTTATCCTCTCTCTCATTAACTCATTATATATTTTAGATTATTAGCCTAAATTTCGATTCGTATATATGTATGGTAAGATTCGTATATATGTACAAGACCGATAATAACAATTGGTTGAGGTAGGTCAAAAACCACGAAGGAGAAGCAAACTCGCCATCTTTGATATAATTAATTGCGAAAGATTTTTATTACAACTAGAGAAGTAGACGTGATATGAAGATAGCTAGTATTCGGTTATTTGGTCTTAACAAACAGGTCTTCGTGGGTGTATTATGCACATGATGATATATGACACTCAAATCTTGACCTTCATTCATTAGGCGATTAATTATTTGCGTAAGAAATGAAGAAATCCGCAAGAAACCCAAAGTAGCACGCAGATTATGAAAGCAATATTCAATCTATAAGGCCGCGAAACATGGGGAAGTGAATCTCCAGTGGACGTAAAAAAGTAGATCCCCAAGAATAGATTAGGTTTTGTGGGTCAAACGACTGCGTTCTACGAAATAATGATTGAATTTTATTGTAAAAAGACTGGTCCGTGTAGGGAAGAGGTGGAGACTGACAATAACGATATAGAATAAATCTATTTCTGGGATCTAATGCTAATGCTCTTATTGTTGTTCGAGGGCGACAGGATTAATAATAAGTAGATCGTGTTGATATGCGATATCAAAGTACAAGTTCGTTCCACTTGTTGGTTGACCAACATCTTTCTGACAGAGAGTCTCAAGGTTGTGACTTTAATAATACCCATTTTCCTCCTTGACGTTGCGGTTTGGGTCCTAGTAGACTGATTGAATTTGTGGCAATGAAATTTAAATAAAAACAGCAGAAACTAGCTCATCATCATTGAGCAACCACAAGGAAGTACTAGCCAGGATAATCACATCGATGCAACCTTAACCTAGCCGTGCCGATTTGGTCTATTTAAGACAAGTTTTTGCGAAAAAAAAATAAAATCAACAATAATTGTTTCTATTGCTACGGACGCGATGTTTTTTCTCGCTCGCATTCGGTATGATGTGCAAGTGCGAATGAAATGAATATTGATTAGTAAAAAAATCCAAAATATCGATCAAATTATGAAGCATAATCATCAATAACTATTTTTATTCCTAGTGTAATCCATTTTTTATCATTTTAAGTCAAGATATTGATGCAGAATTTATCAATATCTTGACTTGAAATGTTTGGGGTCTATTTTTCATTGTAAATAGACCTCGGGCGACGCCGTTGATTTCGTATTGACGTATTGAATTCGAGATCTTGTCGAGACAATTGAGAAGTTTTCTTTTTGAAGCTATATTGATACATCCAATTCTTTGTGTTTTAATTTTCTTTAAATGTTTCCTTTTCTCGGTCATTGAGGAAAGTAGATTTGTGACCTTCATCATTATAATCGACCGAATTAAAAATGGTTTATTGAAGAGTTATCCTCTTCTAGCAATCATGTGCAGTTTTTTTACTATTTGACGTAGATAAATGGCATGGCGGAAAAATCCTAAAGCATCCCAAACCCATAGGTTCGATAAAGATTTTAATGAGTGTCTCACACTTGCATTCTCTTTGTCCAATGCCATAATAATTCCCAGAAAGCCTAGATTTTGCTGAATTTATATTCTTGGAAACGAGTCAAAGACACCAACTACTGATAATACTTAGTCTCGAGAAGAAAAAAAATACTCTGGATAAGTGCACGCTGTGGGGTTGTATCATCGATGAAGAAAAAATGGAAATGTTCATTCATTTGATACCTTGAGAAGGATTTCTAAATTAGCATTGTAAATTTTAAGTGGTTTAGGGTCGTGATCCTGCAAAATTTGAATTAGTAACAGAATGCTCTGTAGACGATTATTGGGAAAAAAACCTGGCCTCAAGTAACGCGGATAAGGAAACGAAGAATTTCGTATTTTTATTTAGTTTTAAAAACAAGAAATAAATATATAGTCCTGGTAAAAAAACCGATAAATATTCTTATAAGAAACATTGAGGTTTAAAATAATCAAAATAATGTGTTGATTATACACAAGGAATAAATTATGCAATATAATATTTTTTTTAAATAATTAAATAAAAATATGGATTTATGGATATTCATACAGATTAGGGTATTGACCCATTTACATGGTAAATTTTAAAGTCTTCATCGATGACCCGCGTCTAAATGTCCTATCTCGATTATCAAATTCAGTATGACAAGAAAGGTCATCAATCTCTGGGGTATGAGACTCTTGCTGCTTGTAATCTAAGTTATTTTACTGATAATTCCGCCATTTGTATCGAGTGCCATAATGTGAAATAATAAGACAAATCACATTATTAAAATAATTTGGCATAAGTATTATAAATGGCAAAATTATTGGAACGAATTCGGTGGCACATGACGATGCATCTTAAATGCATTAATGTATTTTTTTCATTCAATGAATAAATAAGCGATAGTGCACCAATGTCATCGAAATGCATATTGATTTAATGACTAGAAAAAAATATTGAATTGCATTATTTTAATGCAAAATAACGTCCATCAAAGTATTACATAAATATATTCTTTATAATGTATAACAATGGACTCTTTTTGAACAATATATAAATGTATACACATTCCAGATACTATCTTGTAACAAAAAAACGCAAGAAAAGATACAATAATACAGAAAAAAATCATTACAAAGTTATAATTGTTTTTTTTTTAAAATAATAATATATTTTAATAAAAACCCATGCCAAAAATATGAATATTTGAATATTACCTCAATTATATTTTAATAATAAAACGATCATCGTCTATTGTTAAATTTTGTATGAGTAATAAAATAAATTAATGATTACAGTGGACCCCGATCAATCGTTCGTGTCCAATGTTAAATAATCCCACAGCTATCGTCTTAAAATTATGGTCCGGTGACACATTTCACTTCGACTCTCTATCTACGAAGCAGTTGTGGATTTTCTCTTAGGCGCGTAAGGCGCGCTTCTGGGGCCTTATTAATTCAGGGGGCCTCAAAGTTCAGCACTCAAACCCAATATTTTTTCATAACTTTATTCCCTAAATTTAATTGACGAATGAATAAAGTCAAGTATGGCGTGTTTTTCAGGTGGCTACCCTATTTGGGTCTATTTGGGATCCCAAGTTTTTTATTTTTCTCGAATAATTCTTTTGTATTTGTCTAATAAAAACGTAAAAAACTCGTCGAGTTCACGCGTCACATAAACAAATCCATATCCAAAAACAAATACCAACCAAATTATGAAGCATATCATGAATAACCATTTTTAATCTTAGAAAAATTCATTTTTAAAACAAATGTCAAGAATTTATCAATATCTTGACTTGAAATGCTGTATTTTCATACAAAATAGACCCCATCGGTCAGAGGCGTTGATTTCGAGCCTCCGTGACGGTTCGGTTAAGGCAAAACGATCCAAGGCATACCGTCCTGCATTATCCTTGGCCCTCAGAGGTCCCTGATTTTTTCTCAAAATCGGGATTGCTAATATTGACCATCGAAAAGCTAATAAGAAAAATAGGAAAGAGAATAATAATAATAAGCAATAATAATGAAAAGGTTAAATTTTGTTTTTCTTTCTGTATGTTTTGCGCAAAATAAATGGACAAAAAATTGAATTTACAAATCACAGTATACTGCTCGTAGTATGTTAATATTAATCATCGAGAAACTAATAAAAAATAATAAGTATAATTTTGTTTTTCTTTTTATCTTTTTACATAAATTGATGTGCAATTTACTATGTATCCAAAACATTGCAAATTATGTAAAAAACGAGCGCATATAATGCACATTATGGGGTGTAGAAGCAGTGGAAATATTTTGAGGGGGGGAGGGCCTCAAAATTGAATTGCGCCTGGGGCCTCACAAGTGCTAAATCCACCACTGCTAGTAATCCACCACAGCATGTAAGAAACTAATCATAATACAAACACTAAATGTTGAACTCAAATTATCTCTTTATTAACAAAATAAACTT
>JAGXCT010035870.1:47818-60555 GCA_022495035.1 Philopotamus ludificatus | reverse complement strand
AGACTCAGGTTCCTTTGGCCTCAACTACCATGCGAGAGTCTGGTAAGGTCCATGCTCTCAGGAAGTGAGAGCCTCGTGACTGGCAAATGATGATGATTATTACGAAAAATGATTTAAAAAATGAAAATTGACTATTGGTCCTTATGATGAGTAGAAGCAGTGGCGGAATTACCCCTAAGCGCATAAGGCGCGCGCCTTGGGCGTCCAAAAATCAGGGGCCTCGAATTTCAGCTCAAAAATAATATTTTTTTTTACCTCCTTAAATTAAATTAAGAAATGAATAACGTCAAATATGACATGTTTAATCTAACGGTCATATTTCGAACCAAATGCACTGACTGTTCCGTTGAACATGGTTTTTTCCACAGTCAATATGATTTTTATTACTTTTAGATAGTTTGTTAAGTTTTGTAAAGATTTGGGAGTAATCACGTAAAAGAATGGATGATAAGTTTTGGGAGTCATTGCATCAGGTTCGTAGCTAGATAGGGAAAACGTTAAAAGGTATCGGGGCCCTCGGTATTTAGGGGTTCTCCTTTTACGAAAATTCAGAGCCCCGAGAAGGAGCCCTCGTTGGGCTCCTGAATTTTTCAAAAAAATAAATGTCACGTCGGGATAAACTAATAAAATAAAGAAAGAGAAGAAGCAATACGAAATATGAAGTTGAATATTGTTTATCTTTCTGACTTTTTAAACAAAGTGATAATTCCAAAACATTGAAAAATATATACATATTGATTTTTATTAGGGATGCAAGAGATTTTATGGTTTCTTGCAAACTTTTGTGCAAAATTTGACGAATCTTATCAAGAATATTGAAAATTTCTTCTTTTTTTTATTGAATTTCTAAATTTTCGAGATTTACAGTTTTCAGTTAAACATCAAAATGTTTTCACTGCGTGGCTCTTGTGGAAGAATATTTAAAGGGGGGCTCTCAATTACGCCTATGGCTTCTCAAGTGCTAAATCCCCCACTGGGTAGAAGTTAGTACAGCCTGGAGGGGTAAATTAATTGAAGACAAAAAGGGAAGCTTCTTATACGTTAATATATAATACTTAGATCGAATCGAAAATAGGCTGTCGCCATGTAGAAGCATTTCAGATTGATGACTCAAGAGAATTAAAGAAGGATTCTGAGACATGTGGCCTTGTGGAAGGAAAAATATTCATAATCTATATTACTTTATATCCTTGCAGTTCCCACGATTATTATTTTGTATATGTTTTGCCTGCGCTAAGAAGATAAAGAGAATATCGCTGAATAAATCAAAGGCTGTATCAAAAATTCCGATATGAAGACTACTTTGAAGAGGACAAAATTAATTTAATAAATAATTTGAATTTTTTTTCGGGAAAAGCCAAAATTCTGCGAATTCTTTTAATCAAACCTTGTGTATTACATTTCTATGATAGTTGAGTTTTAATTTAAGTATATAATTTGGTCTCGCGGTCCTGCTGATTCACATACAAACATACATGACGAATCAGCCTAATTTTAGATAAAATCGGTCTACATGGAAGCAGGTCCTTGTTTTTCAGGCGTCACCAAAAACACGTGTAACAATGCTAAATAGTTCATCTGTTTTTTTGGAATCGCTAAAGTGTTACTGTCGTTTCTGCTTACTAGTCGCCTTCTATTTGCATTCTTTATTTACGTCATGCACAATGAATTTTCAAAGGAAAGAAGCGAAGATATAATCTCTTTGGATCTACCCTCATCACGTTCCTACGTGCACAATCACGACACCAGCTAAAGACCCGGGGAATGCATTCTGCATGAAGAATGCCTTCTATTATATACTTGGCGTTGTGTTGAGCAAAAATTATAATTTTTGAATCATAATTAATCAGCGCTTCAAAAATAATGTATAATATACTTTTCTAGGTACATACAATGACACTTTACATTTCGAGTGCGTAGATATGTGTAGGATCATCAATCCGGCCTGGAATACTAAACGCTCTTCGGGTTTTTGAACTTATATTTAAAACAGTTAACTGCTGTGAGTGTCAACAACAGCTTAAAAAAATGGCCAAGACCTCTGAGCTCCCGGGTCGAATACTTACGGTATTCAAATGGATAGCAAAAACAGTTTATTTAACATGGACCTCACAGATAGACGAATATAAATAAGTGGACATGACCATGACAAACCTTTGTCGAGTTCGTCGGCAACCATAGAATATTAAACGATATACCTTTTCAGAACGACGAATTAATATGGGAGAAGGACGAATAATATTATTCAGTATTCACACTACAATACAATTATAATTGCTCTAAAAAAATATCCGATAATATATGCATTTAAATATTTATGAACAATAACGTTTAATAAATAATCGTAAAACACGCATGTTGTAGGACAACATTTCACGTAGTATGATCGTTGCGGTTATGGTGCGAATATTAATTCTTTAGGTCTACATGGTGTTCTAATTAAAAATAATTTTGACAGCTTCGCATGATAACGATTTTAGGTTAAGTTGTCAGTCATTCACTATTAATACACCATAATGGTTTATTAATTTATTTATAATCAAATAAGGTCACGTTGAATAAGATATACGTACATACTCACGGTTTTTTCCTTTACGCGGTTTTGAAATAACACGGTTCATGAAAATAGACCGAATGCAATGACCTTTTGTTTTTAAAAATATAAACAAAAGAACTTATATACTCTATAGCCGTTAATTTAAATCAAAATTTTGACAAATTATTAAAAAAACGTATCATTTAAGGCTCTATAAGACTACATAGGGCTGTAATGCTATAGGTTTCATACCACTGATACAGTCGATCATCGATTGTTTCATTATATTAAGCTGAATAGCTCCATTTACTATACGCATACTTGAAAATTGCAATTAACGAGTCAAATTAATTCAAAGAAAAAGATTTATAGACCAAACCAGGTCACTTAAGTATGTATATTGGTATCTAAGCGTTCGTGTCTGCGTATCCGTTGCATGCCATTATGTATGATAATATTTCCGCAATATATTGTTTTTTTTTTTATTTATACTGTATGTGGACCTTGAATCGAATCTGGGTAATGATTTTTAACAACGGGAAATCCGAAAAGTGCCAGGATGATGAGCAGTCGTCGTCTTTTGCTGATTACTCTTGCGATATACAAACCTAGGCCCATGGACATCCTATGTGAATTGTTGTGCTAGGAATAATTATTTTTGTAATATTTTATGTCCTCCAAAGTTGCAAATTTCACCACATCTTTCGATTTAAGCGATAGTGTTGTCATATTGAAAAAAAAACATTGTGCAATATCCTTTATGACAACCTTAATTGATGAAAATATCTTATTACACATACAGATTTTGCGAACGTCAGTTATAATATGCTACACACTTTAAAATAATTATTTATTGACAAATCTTAGGAACATAATACATATGCTAATTATGCAAAATATTTTCATTGTATTTCCTATAAATTTATAACAACATATGTATAAGTATTCATTTCTAATATCGACACATTTTTTTTATCAACGACCTTCAAATGTACATTTTTGTATTGAAATATTTGGCAGTATTTTTTTTCGAGATTATTTGTAGTAGATAAACACTCATAAGATAGATTGTGTAATTATTATAAACTGCAGTTCCTTACTATTACCTGCTCGATTCAAATGATCGCTACAGTAGTTGGCATTGAGCACAAATTTCAATAAATCCTTTCCCTTCTTTGATGTATATTAAAATAAATTTCTTGTTGCTAATTTTTTGTGATATTTTCCAATTGTTTTACGAAATTGTCACTATGTCATTTATAATAATGTATTGGAAAATGTGAAGGCAAGTAATTAAAAGTGGCAAATAGCCATCTCGACTGTCGATATGAAATTGTTTTGATACTAGCATCGCTGTATTAACAACTGCTTTTATGATTGGAGAAAGGTGATTAACTTTCGTGATGAATTAGGTGATGGGTTATTTAAAATTATTTTAATAATTGGCAAACCGAAATTTATGTGTTTATTTTTTTACTAATACTTTCCAAGATGAATATCAGCTATGTTTTGCAGATCGTTTTAATAAATCAGAGAAACCATGTGTGCATATGTTGATGGTGAAATTAATTAGCACACCATCTGACGAACAACACACAAACAATGAAATGGTTGTTATATTAGAAAACAAATGTGCAATAAATTTACAATGGTTTCTTAAATCAAAACATTTTTCACATTTTTAACCCTTTCAATGCGGCTGGTCTAAACACGATTCTGCATCTGAGTGCGGCGTCCGTTTTGGAACAAATTATTTTTTTGGCGATGTAATTTTGTATACACCGTTTACCGCTATATAAGACCATTTTCCTATAAGAGATTTATGCAAACATGTTAATTAGGATATGTTCTTCCATCTCAACTAAAAAAATAAACTCGATTCGCTTTATTTTCGTAATAATAAATCGAACAAAATATCAATTGCTCAAACAGAGATTAAGTGAGAAAAAATGGGAATGCGAATCAAAATCAAAAATGCGAAATGCAATTTTCTTATACCATTACATACGTACACGTGTATTTGGAACATAATGTACGTGGAACACCCTTAACAACCCCTGAGCCGAGATACGTCACCGATACTACTGCGGAGATTTGAATCGTTACTATTCATATTTAGATATTACATGGTTCCTATAAATTTCTTGTGATATGTTGTATATTTATTGATAGCTGTGTTTATTAGCTGATTTTTAAAACAAACACCATCACTTAACTCGGTCTAGTTTACATGTAACGACAAGTTAAAGTTTTAAAGAATCTCGCGCATGTACGACATGCGGCCGCACCCTGGAACGATTTGTATGCGCATGTACGTCATGCGCCCCGCACTGAAAGGGTTAATCAATATGATTAATACATCAACAGGATTGTGAATAATAAAACATATTTTTTATTTATAATAAAATTGTGTATTTTGTTCTAATTAAAACTAATTTAATAATTGTATATAAATGTTATTATAACTTATTAGAGTTGACATTAAATAAAATTCCCCCATTCGATATACATATTTAGATATGGCAACATTATCTTGACAGTGTTTTGGCCATGGGTGGCATGTTGTCGAGATGACATATTGATATAGGTTATAATTTGTAAATATTTTTATTACAATCAAAGCGTTATGGATTTTGCAAAAAAACAATTGGAAAAATACGGTTGGTCTGAAGGTAATTATATTATTTAACTTAAGTGTATGCTATATTCAATAATAAATACAATATAATAAATTATTTTACTTTATTCTAGGAAAAGGTTTAGGAAAAGAAGAAAATGGTATACGCGATGCTCTCAAACCAAAACAAAAACGTGGAACTGGAGGAATTGGACATGATATTGCTGAAGAGTTCACAAACGACTGGTGGAATAAAGCATATAACAATGCGTCAAATAATATTGAGGTATTAAACATTACATGTACCATTTTTATTTGAATTATATGTACACATTTATATATTTTATATGTTCAGGTTATTGTAAATGATGATGGACTTACTACATTATCAACGAATATAATAAAAACATCTAAAAAGAGTGGAAAATCAGTCGATATAGATAAGAAAAAACCTCTATATTTTACAAATTTTGTAAAAACTGCTACGTTAACAAATGGAACGATGGAAACCACAATAGATAATAAAATTGAATGTGATAATTGTACATCGTCGGATGATGAAATAGATAAAAAATCGAAAAAATTAACTGATCAAGAACTTTTTGAAGCATGCGGAGGACGTACCGCGCATAAGTAAGATAAATTGTGATAAACGTTTTATGTGCATATATTGAAAGTATGTTTTAATAATTATTATTTATTCAATGTTTCAGAGGAGCACGACATGGGCTCAAATCAAATGGAAAATTGTCTAGAGTTGCCGAACAAGAAAAAATATTTTTGGAAAATTATCACAAACTAAAGAGCATAAAATCTGATAGTGATTCATGTAAAAATGTTAAATCTAAAATTAAAAAGAAAAAAAAGAAATCCATAAAATGTACAATCGAAACCTGAAATATAATCATTTTAATAAATATTTATTTATGCATACATGTTTCATTCAATAATCTATTTGATAGTATATTTATTAGCATACTGACACATTTTACACATATATACATACAAAACATACCATTTGATCTAATAACAATTAAGAACAAAAAATGGTCAGACTCAACGAACAAAGATTTTAGCGGCTTTTAAACATTTTTTTTTACAAATAATAAAACAGATTTTTTACTTTGATCAATAATAATATAGTTTTAGAATTATTTTGAAAGTTATTTTATTTTATCGGTTTTAAATTAATTTCACTGGCAACACTAAGTACAAGTAAATAAGTAAAAGTTTGCCAACCTGGCTGTCAGTTTAACTTCAAACAGATTCTGCACGTGGGGACCATGGCGGCCAAATCTAATCCAGTCACACCACGCACACCTGATATTACTTTGTTGTTGAATCAGATAAAATCTCCATCCTCTGGTATACTATTAAATTAAATTTTAATTCATCTTTAAAATAAAATTAACTTCAATTAAATCCCTACTGAGTGTATAGATATTATTGATAAAGCTATGGTTAGTTTATGAGTTGTAATGATATGGACAATGGCTGAACAGAGTGTGGTGATTCGCATTGGACTGAGACTTTTTATGATCTGTCACATAATTCTTAGGTAGCATTGAATTTAATGCCTGTTGCTAGCCGAGATAGGTTTATATTACACTCTGATCAACAAACTTTTGTTCAATTTTCATTCGCTCTTAACAGAATAATATATATGATAATCTCGTTCTAGGAAAAGGCTCGCCATTACAAGATTTACCCGGACCAGCTAGAAACTGTTATTCTCAAATAAATACCTATGTTTCATACATAAAACAATGGCTTGATTTACATTCTAAAGGCATTAATATTGTTCGCACTGTTCAAGCTCTCCATTTACATGAAATAATTGGCCATGAATATCCACCTCAATTAATGCGACTCTCTAATGGCCTGGTAGATATAACTGATGCAATGTTTAATTTGTTGGATTGTAAGTATACTACGTGATGTTTTGTCAGACAATGATGATTTGTTTATCCTGATTATAGGTATTCATAATATTTTATTGTTTTTATAGCTATGAAAGAAATAGGAAGTCGATGTAAGGCTCTATCTAAGCTATTAACCACAACAGAACCTGTCTTTGGTACGTGGTCTGCAGCAAAATTATCAAATGAAATTGAATATCTCACAACTATGTTTGCAAAAGAGAGCCAATATAAGAAAATCATTAAAGGTAATGTACACTTTTGCGTTTAATCATTTACAAATTATAACATATTCATTTTGAATTGTTATTTTTTTTTTAGAAGAAATTTCACATTGCCGTGATGAGGATTTATGTGAAATGTACGTAAGCATGTGGGAATACAACATTGAAATAAATAATTTATCTCTAGAAATATTTTTAACTGAATCAAATATACTTGCATTGGATAATTGAGAAGAAATGATATTCAAATCGTTGAAGGAATAGCATATCAACTACTGATTGACAATTAACAACATCGAGTAGAAGGACGCATGAGTGCTGTGAACCCCTGAAACTGAATCCAATGAAGAATTTCAATTGGATCGAGATTCTGATTTAAACACCGATGAGGAAGAATATGAATCTTCTGACATTGTTGATATTTCTGACCAAAGATCTGATATTCCATCTATTTTGACATAAACAATTAGCGATAATCCATCTTGGATAACCAGTCACTCTATTCCAGTTGTAAACGAGTTTGATAGCTTATCATCGAGTAATAATTATTCCACTGTGGAATAACTGTTAAGCCGTTTTTTGGGGATGTTAAATTACTATAGAAAGTTCGTCCCGCGAGCGATAGAAAATCAACAAATTTTGTACGATTCCATAGCGGCAATTTAGAAAGGCGACAAGAGCCCTCTCGTTTGGACGGATGAAATGACGCGAGCCTTTCGTCAGTCAAAAACGAATCTCGCTAACGCGACGCTTCTCGTGCATGCCGACCCAGGGGCGGAGATTTCGATAATGCTCGACGCCTCCTCCAGTGCTATCGGTGCTGTGCTTCAACAGCGTAACAAGGAAGATTGGGACCGCTGGCCTTCTTTTCGAAAAAATTCAAAGAGGCTCAATTAGCAGCAGTAAGATATTAATTATCATACAACAGTGAGTAAACTGAATGACTAGAAATCAACATGGCAGACATGGAAATTATAAATAAGCAGTAATTTTGGCAAAACAAGGATCCAGGACTGATATTAAGTTTTACATAGCATTTTTCTGATTCTGAGAATCAAATACTCCATGATAACTGACTTAAAGCCCACGAAATGTTGTGCTAAAGTAGAATATTGAAGATTCCTGGATGCAAAACATCAAGAATAAAAGGATAAGGAGCGGGAGCTTCTGGACAACTCATAAAATTGAGCACTTTGGACACATTAGTCAATTTTGTTTGGTCATCTCAACAACAATCAAACAAATGCTTGCAGAAACTCAAGATGGGTTAAAAAACGAATGTCACCGACTTGAAGAATATATTAAACGTAATCTATAACAGAAATCTCATGGAGATTTTTCCAAATTTGTATATTATTATAAAAATCTAACAATACCGATCCGATAATAAGTTGTGAAGCTAAAAAAGCTTTTTTTAAACTCACATTTAAAAAATAAATACAGATCGACTATGAGAGATGAGGGATTAAAATAATTTTACCATTAGATCAATTACTTATGATAAACCAATTAGAGAATATGCCAGGCTTAAATGTAGAAGACATTTTATAGCATAATATATTTTTTATACCTTTAAAATTATATATTATATTTTTTTCTTCAGATATTTATGTTTTTACTAGGAATACATTTTTTTCTTACCTGTTGCATTATTTTTTTATAATTCGTCCTAATCCTTAGCAACCGAATCCTCGCCCCTCTCAATTATTAGGCCCTACAAAAGTACACGTCCAGAAACGTTTTTAAACACCCATTTATCAACCGATCCGTCACGATGACCTGAAAGATTCCAAGCACTCCTCGTTAACAATTAGATTGCACTATAAATACTTGTATCTTAAATCTTTGGAGCAATTAAAATAAAAATATTAGTGTTGCCAGTTGAATTATTAGGAAATGTCAAAAGTTGTATTGGCAGCACTGGCAATGAGCAGTGCCTGTTCGTTGCAGACGGCGGAGCAGGAGGAGCCTTTTCAGGTTGTGGGTCGCAAAGGCCGTATCCGGCCACGCACAATTAAGTCAACGCCGGTACAGCACGAAGACCGCTCGGTTGACGTCGTCACAGCGCTCAGGTGCCGTCAATCTTTCACATAACCTCACTCTCTTTATATAATCCAAATATAGACTAGGTTTTATCAATTATTTGTGTTTTCAGACGGATTCAGGCTGCTAAAGAAGACTTTAAAGAATCTGATTATTACAAATCTTTCTTTATTACTTTAAAAGAGAGCATATCGACTTTGGATTCCAAAGTTGTTGAAATATTTTGTTTCGGATTGGGACATATAGGTGAGTGCATGATATCACGCTATCAACTCGCATTGGTTTTATGTCTCAGGGATTATTTTGACGTTGAGTGTTTAGTGCACGATCCCTTATTTTTTAGTGACGAATGCGAAATATTGAAAACTCTAGGTTTCACACTTATACCAGTGAACGAAGAAGGAAAACGAAAAGTCAGAAGTGACGGACTATCCATAGCCTACTTACCCCATTGTCCTAGACAATTAACCAATAATCTGCTTTGGAAAAATTGGGGAGTTTTACTTAAGAATTGCATTTTAATATCGAATAGCTTTACTACGATTGTCGAATCAAAAACGCAGAGATTTGCGAATAAAAATTTTAAATATATTTTTGATATTTACGCATTTGCTCGAGAGTTTTCTCTTGTCAACTGCTTTAAATATAATAATATATTTAACGACACATCCATACATATATTTCCCGAAAATACGCTTAATTTGATAACTGAAAATTTTTGGGATTTACCAGAAGGCGAACCAAAATACGACGACGAAACAGAATATATAGCGGCAAATATTATAGATAGATTAAAAATTAACGAATAACCTTTTATATTTAATTATAAAATTGTTTTATTTATTAAAAGGTTGAATTAAAATGGCGTCGGTGTCGAATAAGCCCGCTCTACACATTATCCGGCAAATAATATCCGAGATAAAAAGATCTACACCAAATAAGGATGTTAAAAATACACAATTTTACCAGTATGTGATGTCTGAATGTCGTAAATATAAAACGACAGATCAACAATTGTGCAAAGCGAAAGAAGAAATGAATTATCTAGCCAGTACATACGTTTGTTATTTGAGAAGCAAAAGAATGTATAACGAAATCAATATTGAATATAGCGGAAAAGGTGAAAGATCAATAGCAGAAACGGCAAAACTTGTCGGATTCAAATTACCTCATGATCCAAAGTAATACGTTGGTCGTAGAAAACTGTAAATGTTAAAAATTAGATTATGTGTTGAGAAAATATATGCATTTTTTTATATTTTCTAATGAAATAATATTGTAAAAATTTTAATGATATGTTGTTGAAATAAATAGAATATTAAAATTTATTTTTATTCTTTTATTGATAGATATTAATTACAAATCATTACAAATAAGGATATAAGTTTATGGATTCCATTCCTTTTTTCCTCACTTTGTATATTCCTTTTCAATGTATTTAGCAATTGTATGCAATTGCATGTTGCTGGTTCCTTCGTAAATTGTTCCGATTTTAGCATCCCGGAAGAATTTTTCTTGAGGGAATTCTCTGGTAAATCCTACTCCTCCCATCCAATCGATGCATTTTGATGTAAGTGTTTGTGCGAGTTCTTAAAAAATGTAATTGGTTATATTTTTGTTTACGATTGAGCTGAATAAATATTTAATTAAGAATACCTGATGCGTAGTATTTAGCCATTGCCGCTTCCTTGACAAATGGTACGCCGGCTTCCTTTAAACGGGATGCATTGTATGTGAGTAATCTTGCACATTCGAGTTGCGTAGCAATTTGGGAAATCTCGAATTGCATTCCCTGTAAATAATTTTGAATAAAAATTAAATCAAATTAACAGATCCGTCATGGCATCTCGAAACCAACCGAGTGGTTCGAAGGAGGTCTATCAGAGATCCCAAGCATGAAGAATTTATCAATATATTTACATTTTTTATAAAAATGGAAAGAATAAAAATAGTTATTTATGATATGCTTCATAATTCGTTAGATATTTTGGATTTTTTAACTAATCAATATGGCGCATAAATGACATGCTCACTCGGCGATGTTTCGCCGCCGACTGAGTTCTAGCGGCATGAGTCACTACGTTTCATTTGTACTTGGCATATCATACCGAGTGCGAGAGAGAAAAAACATTGCGCCCGTGGCAACAGAAACGAATATTTTGATTTTATTTTTTTCTCACAATTGCAATAAAGGTCAATGATTATTTATAATATTTATTCTTTAGACTTTTTTAGACAACAAATACAAAAAGTTTGTGACATGTAGGATTTATATTGTAAGAGTTATTCGAGAAAAGTCAAAAACTTGGGGTCTTAAATAACCACGGCTAGGTTAATATAAATTGAAATTTATAAAGCTTTACCTGAAATGAGAATATTTTCTTTCCGAATTGCTTTCTTTCTAAGGTGTACGGGATGGTGGCATCCATACAGCCCTGACACAGTCCGATCATTTGTGCTGCAATTCCGATTCTGCCCTCATTTAGGAAACCGGCGGCATATTTATATCCCATTCCGAATTCTCCGAGAATATTTGCTTCTGGCACTCGCATATTATCAAAGTGTACCATGCATGTACCGGATGCTTTAATTCCGAGTTTGTTTTCTGGCTTAGCGACCGATAACCCAGGTGTTTCTCTTTCAACGAGGAAACATGTTATTCCTCTATAACTCTAAAAATTATGAACACATATACAAATTAATTGCAAAAATTAATCACATTATAAATCGATAATAAAAATACCTTTGAAGTATCGGCGTTGGCCATAACAAGGAATAATCCTGCTACGTCCGAGTTAGATATCCACATCTTTGAGCCGTTGATAACATAATCGTTGCCATCTTTTTTCGCTGTAGTTTTCAACGAAAATGCATCTGATCCCGATAACGGTTCAGTTAAACAGAAACTTCCCGCCTATAAACATATATTTTTAAATAAAATTAAGATTTTTTTAAACAATATTAAACGAGTCGACATATGTTATCAGAGCTTAGTGAATTATCTGATGTTTATTCTTTGTCAAGGTATCATGTATTTTGATTACTTGAGCTATTAATAAAATCATGTGATAATATTATTGAAACTTCCCTAATTATATAATTCTACCTAATTTAAAAATTTTCCGTCGCGTTTTAATTATACGTACATATTTATTGGCTAAGAGTGGTAAATATTTTTGTTTCTGTTCGTCCGTTCCCACTTTTAATATCAACGAGTTTACGAGCGTGTTGTGAATGTCTACGTAGGCAGCGACGGCCGGATCGACCTTTGAAAGTTCCTCAACGATGAGCATCATTGTAGTGAAATTACAACCGGATCCGCCGAGCTCAACTGGAGTCTCAATACCCATCAACTAAAATATAAATATTTATTTAGAAAGAAAAATAAATATTACTCG
>JAGXCT010035870.1:32622-44552 GCA_022495035.1 Philopotamus ludificatus | reverse complement strand
TAAATATTATTGATATTTTATTAATGCATTTGCATGAAAATTCATACGTGTGCCATTTATTTTATTGTGACGTGTATAAAAAATCGTTTATTTATTATAAGAATAATAGATAAGTGTTGCAAAAAATTGATATTATTGAAAAATGATTGTATATGTAGTTGAATTATAAACGGCACGCTATCATTTTGCACAATGGAAAATGCAAATAGTTGTTTACTGTTATCACATATATATATTTTGGACATACACGGTGTTACGTAATTAAATTTGTGTTTTTACATACTTTTTTTGAGAGAAATCTTCTCATTGGAAGCATTTTGAGTTCCAAAGAGCGTTCGCTCGCTTCTGTCGATCAGCGTCGAAAGAATGATAATCGAGCTGTTGCTAAAATGTTTGTTCAAACTTTTGTATTCAGGGGCGTTTAATCTATCAGGTATGCCGAGAATTAATTATTAACTTCGTGAATCTGTTAAGGCTCATGACCTCAGCGAGTGAGGGACTTGTGGCTGGCAAATAATGATGATATTTAACATACCTATATTCTAATAGATTTATTAAATGAGGACTTATTTTACAATAAATCCTATATTTTTTTTAATATAATAATTTTCGATTCACTGTAGACGAAGATTGTGTATACCTGCTCAGATAAAACATCAACTAGACACGGCTACGATACCAGTTTAACAGATATCTCCGTCTCTTTCGGTTACAGTTATAACAAAGCCGTATAATCGTGTACTTATATACTATAACGATAGCATATGTAGATCAAATGTTGTATTAAAATATATTATACGAATAAAATGAAAAATAATATATCTGACGATTAATTCTTAATGATGTCACATTTGAAAAACAATTAGGCTACTACTACTATTTACTAGTGGCAATATTTGTCTGTAATGGCAACACCGATATTTTTCACGGTATAATTCATATGTTAAATTTTCTATTCGATTATTAAGCGGTAAATCATTCATTTGTTTTTTTTATCCGCTTATTCAAATATTTATATATAGTATTCAGTCGACAGATCGATCTTTTTTCAATATTATTTTTTATTTTATTTTCAATATAACGATCGAATGGACAACCATAAGGGAAATTTCATGTGACGATGGCAGGGAGTGTCTTTGAGGTTAATAACCGCCTCCGCATAATAAATTCTTTGTAATTTACGTGGGTGAATGCCGATTAGAAATATTCAGTTGAATAAATAAAGTATGCTTCAATTAATTTTATCTCCCTGAGATACATCATACATTTGTGACAGACTTTTCCAATTTTCGAAGCAGTTCTGAAACGCAGTTTTCAGTATGGCGTTTAGATCCTTCAGCGATTCCGTCTCCTCAATATGGGCAAAATATCGTCTCTGTTTTTTTATATTCGCGAATAGAAAAAAGTCGCAGAGAGTCCGCAAGTCCGTCGAAAGCGAAAGCTGATGCAACTTAATGGTGTTGTTTTTTGCCAAAAAAATTAAAAACAGATTTTTAAACATCTAAATGAATACTAAAATCTTTAGATATTAGCATTTATAGATATATAGAATTATTCTAGTAATAAATATAGTTATTTATGATATTTATATGACGTGTAAATGCACACACGGCGATGTCCCGCTGCAGACTAAGGTCACGCCGCCGGTAGGCCGAGCGCCTAATTCTCGCGGCACGTTTCGCTAGTATATGTTTCACTCACAATCGGTTCATCGTGCCGGATGCGATTATTTATAATATTTGTACTATAGACTTTTGTAGACAAATTCAAAAAGTTTGAGATATATCGGATTTCTATTAGAAGAATCATTCAAGAAATTTTATTTTGAAGAGGAAGATCATAGAAAACAACATAACATATTTAACGGAATAATATTGTATGGTTTTTAATAAAAATAAACTTTGTGTCGACAAAAAATGTCATTTCTTTCCGCGTTACCTAATATAATTGCATTTGTTATTTGGATATTTTTAGACAACTCATTTCAACTTTCACGACCAACAGTTCTTTTGCTTATTCTCTTAATGACTATTGCCGCTTTAATTTAATTTTCTTCATTGCTATGCTATGTTGTTCATACCAAGTACTTAGTATTTGTTTTTTTAACTTTATTAGTTTTGTTTTTGTTATTTCTGCGTATCTTGATACATATTATCTAATTTCTCATTTAAATAGCAAAGCATGATTCTTATCTGAATTATAATTAAGCAAATAAATTTCGATATATTATTATCATCATTGAAATTAAAACAGATGTTAATTTTTTTTTCCAAAACATATCGTGTAAATTGAGCGATGGATATATTCAGAAAAAATTAGCAGGCTTATATTCTTACTAAAGTTTTACCTAGCCTTGCCGAATTTTTTATTTTTCTCGAATAACTATTCTAATATAAATCCCATAGGTCACAATTTTTTTGCATTTATTTAAAAAAGTCTTAAGAATATACGGTGAAACCCTGTTTTGCGTTTTTTAAGGGACTGATAAAAATATAAAACGGGATTGTAAAAATTGAACGTAAATAGCGGGAAAACGTGAATTCCGGGCATATAAAAACCGGGTTTCATTGTATATTATAAATAATCATTGACCTTTATTGTCTGTAATTGCGAAGAAACATAAAAACAACAATATTCCCTAGTTAAAAAATCCAAAATATCGCCCAAATTATGAAACATATCATAAATAATGATTTTTATTCATAGAATAATCCATTTAAAAAAATGACAAAATATTAATGAAGAATTCATTAATATCTTGACTTGAAATGCTTGTGATCTCTCTGATAGATTCCCTTCGAACTATTGGATTGTTTCAAGTATCCGTGACGAATAGTAAAAATATATATAATTTAGATTCATCTTTTGTTTAAAGATATTCTGATACTCAACACAAGTAAATATTTAATTATGACAATTATATTATTTAATATTTTGATATTAATTAATAGAATCCATTAAATCTTTTGCGTAACGTATTTCGAGAAGAATCTAGAATGAATTAATATTTGATCAATATATTTGTGTATAGTAATATTAACATTGTAAATAAATAATTTTATTTACAATGTTAATATTTGATCAATATATTTGTGTATAGTAATATTAATTAGCGATGTTTTGATAATAAAAAATGAATGTATGCCCGTATTTAGGTCGAGATGTCATAGAGCGCGTGCAACACCAGGCACATGGTCGTGTGCTGGCAACACCGCGTCTGGAACTGTCTAGAAGTTTGAAGCAGCCGAGCTCGCTATGGCGAAGTGGGGCGAGGGTGACCCGCGCTGGATCGTGGAGGAGCGGCCTGATGCCACAAACGTCAACAATTGGCACTGGACGGAGAAGAACGCGGCGCCGTGGTCGCGCGAGCGCCTCTCCGAGCTGCTGCTGAACCTGAGCGTGTCCGCCGAGTCAGCCGACTGTCGCATCACGGAGTTGGCCAAAATCAATGGGGAGGCTTCGGCCAACAATCGTAAGGGCAAGCTTATCTTCTTCTACGAATGGAACCTCGAGCTCAACTGGGAAGGTCGTCTCTCTGGTAGCGAAGCCGAACCCACCAAGGGCAAGATAGAAATACCAAACCTCTCCGATGAAAATACCATTGATGACATTGAAGTGAGTATAACCGATTCTCTCGAATATGCTGTACGAATGTGCACATCTTTTCAACGAAAATTATCAATGAAAACTAGCATAATTTTCTGTTTTTTTTGCATTAAAATTTAACAATTATCGTTGTTTTTCATAGATTACCAAGAAATAACATTACCTTGAATTACCACAATGTAACCTTGAAATTGACCTACTTTGAGTTATTTCTGATACATCACGAACTTCGCCCATGTAATATATCGAGGTTATATATATAATAATTCATTACATGTTTTCGTCCATAGATTTTTATTCATTTAATTATTGTATAATTTGAGGAATGTTATTCCTTCATTCGTTATACCATTTTTAATCTAATCATTTATATAATTTTTCATTATATGAAACTAATTATTTTTTTCTATTGTGAAAGGCAATATTGTTTAATAGTTAAATTGAATTATATAAATATTTTATCGCATTATATAACGTAATTATCTTTTTCAGATAACTGTAACTGTTAAAGAGAATAATGATGAATCATTGCGACTCAAAGAATTTATGCATCGCGTCGGACGCAGCGAAATTCGTTCTCAATTGGCTCTATATCTCAGTTCGCTGAGAGAAGAATTTTCAAAAGGAATGATTCTTCCGAAGAAAGACGGAGCGCCGGAACTCAAACCGGATTCTATTTCGAATATAACTAGCGGATTTAATAAAAAAATAAATATGACGACTGTCGTATCGAACGACGTAAAACCAACTGGCGTCAAGTTGGACGTCACTACAATTAAACTTAAGCAATCTTTTCAATGCCGAGCTCAAGAGCTATACGAAGCGATGACCAAAATAGAAATGGTCATGGCTTTCACGAGAGGTCCAGTGACGATGGATCCGGTGAAAAACGGCAAATTTAATCTATTCGGCGGAAACATATGCGGAGAATTTCTGGAATTGGTACCCGGAAAAAAAATAGTGCAATTATGGAGATATTCGAGATGGCCCGAATCTCACTTTTCTACGGTTACGATTGATATTAAAGAAGAGGTAATTCATTATTATTATTTATTTGTTACATAATGTTTGATCAAACAATGAGTTTAATTTTTGTTCATAAAATATTAATTTTATCTCCTTCAAAGTTGTCAACATCAGATGTATTGGGTTGATGCAAGGGTTTTAACGTTTTTTATTATTTCATGGAATTCTGAAGCAAAATACATCAGGGTCACTTTCGATAAAATAAACTCTTCTGGAGACCTCTCATATATTATACAGTAAACCCCCCTATAACGTCAAGATAGGTTCCACGTTATAGGGGGGTAATTTTATTTTTTGATTTGAAGGAGATCGGTGCATCAAAAATTTAAATTTTTTTTTTTAACAAATTTACTTGTTTACCAGCGCAAATGACTTGACTCGCGCGATTAACGATATCCTTTTGTATTTTGTCTGACGTAATCTTCCCGCAACTTGCGGGCAGGAAAAATCAGGGCGACATTTTATTAGTTAATTTTATCAAATTATAAAATATATTTATGAAAATTCTATTTAGCGTTTTAAAATATGTACGTTATAGAAAAAAACTGCCGCAAACGTTATAGGGGGGTTTACTGTATTTAGCAATTGCCAATGAGGACTTTGGCTGCCTTAGCAAGTGCAGAAGGTCAGCTAGTTGTTAGTACCGGAGAGAGCCTATTCTTCTCGACGAGCGTAAATAGCTCAGTCAAGATCTTGCGATCTACTCTCTGACATTCAGGTCTTAGGGAGCATGATTTATACACCCAAAACGGTTCCCCTTCCAGGTCAGCCATTTTATACATGCGTGATACTGTCGTCATCTGCATATTTATCCTGCATCCGAAACAAAGCAGCTAACGTCCTGCAGCTGGTCCAGGTAGTTAGCTGTGGTCTATTCATTCCGTGGAAATTTCATTAGCAGACATTCCAAATAATAAACGTTGTTGCCAAAATTACCGATAATGGAACGCAAGGTATAAAAATCCCCATTGTCTCATAAATTCATAAATTTAAACCGATTAATTTTTTATCAATTAGTTGATGATGATAATCAAATTCCAGAGAAGGGAAATGCAAAATATGGTCGAAAAACGTTGACGGTGTCGTTTATTTAGAGAATATAGAACTGCGGGGCATATACAGGTCTGCCCCAAACAGCTTTACACAGCAAACGAACAGCGATTTTCTGTATATGGAAATACGGAACTCTTCTGTTTACCTCTATTGACTGACCAACAACAACATTCGTTCACTTGGACCAACAACTAAACTGAGGCTAGCGACAACTTGTTCAGGGGCAGGTAGAAACCTGCCCGAACAGACTTGTGTAGCAAACAAAAGGCGACCCTCTGTATATGGTAATACAGAAAATTTCTCTTTACCTCCACTGACTGACAAACAATAACATCCGTTCGCATCTAAGCTAGCGACCATGTGAGCAGGCCGGATACAAGAATGCCCAAACATATTCTGTTGCATTTTTCAGCTAATTATTTATTTTATTTAAGGAGAAATGTGTGTGGGGTAGTGCCCCGGTTGCGCCTAAGGATGAGCTGTCACCTGGCTAACAGTATTTAATACGCCAGAGACACATTGCAATAAATAATTGAGACAAAAATCCTGTATATATTTTGATCAAACGTGTACATTATTAATTATATTTTTTTTGTTATAGTCGGATCATACAACTATATCCTTGAACCAGACCGGTGTACCGTCTTGCGACGTGGATATGACTAAACAAAATTGGGACAGATATTACTGGGAGAGTATCAAGAGAACATTTGGATTTGGAACATTCTTTTGATCAAATTGATTGCGCTTTGATTGCACGGAGAACATGATGCCGCCGTTTATTATCGAAAGGATTATTACATTGCTGATTTTAGTTTAATTAATTTATTTTTGTGATTAAATTGCTTAAACACACTGTGATGGGAATGGATAGTTTCCTCTTTTTTAATTCAACAGGCGATGTATTGGCATAAATTCTAGTATAATTTTTTTCCGTTGATTCCTATTACATATGCGAATGTATGTATTCCACTCTATGTGACTGTGCTACGTGATAATGTTTATCAAGTTTATTAGAAATTGTATATGTAGATTCAAAATATTTTTAGGTGACGTAATTTTGCAAGCAAATATTCTGCATTGGATAATTTCGTCTTCACAAGTCTCAATAGTGTAAAAAATTCATAATGAATTTAGCTAAAACAATTTATTACAATAATAAAAATTTACATAGATGTAATCATTTTGTCGAATATCTCGATTACATTGATTTATTTTTTAAATCTGCAATCATAATAATTATGATTATAATCAACATAATGAATCTTTATTTAGTTATTCAATAAGATAATCCGTGATACATATTTAATTTTTAAGAAATTAAACATCCATGGGTTGTAAATTGGTTCTATGAATTTTATTTTATTTTCTAATCCTAATATCGTCATTGGAATATGTATATTTATGAATTACCTTTGGTGTGATGTACATGAAATATAATTTATGGTATTTGGCTTAATTTTATGACGTTACCATTTAAAAAAAAAACAAACAGCTAGTCACGAAAAGCATGAGTTTTTACATAAAGATGGTCATTGATCCGATATTTTTTATGTTATGTGAATTAAAATTTGTATAATTTTATACAAAACTTGTATGGTTTTCATCAACTATCGCTGAAATGTTCTAAATCTAATATTAGAATGATTTTTAAGTGAAATGTAAACCTAATTTTGTCATCATGAAATATATTTGAATCTACATGAAATTAAAATTTGTTTTATTTTTCCCCTTCGCATTCGTTCCAGCGAAATTTAAAAAATTATTAATTGGATCAATACAAAATATATAAATCGCCACTTTTTAAAATATATTTTAGTAGAATAAAATTTGTCCTCTAAACACGAAAACACGAGTTTTTCTGTTTTTAGGTCCTAGTCAGCGACGGATTCGGCAATTGAGAGAACGTGCATTCACATTTTTCCAAAACCTTGCGGGCTGTCATAAGATTAATAGAGGGCCACGGTTTACAAATATTTATTATTTTTATAAAAATTCAGGAGCCCCCTGAGATTTTAGGACCCCTGAAGGGCTGTACAGCGAGGCCCCTGATGCATTATTTTATTTTGCACCCGCCAGAATCTATGGAACAGTACATGGTTCGAAATATGATCGTTAGGGTAGCCATCCGAAAAACATGTCATAGTTGGCGTTATTCATTTGTTAATTTAATTTAGGAAATACTGCCCAAATTATTAATTTATTATTTATTAAATAATTAAAAATCTGAAGCTGAACTTTAAGGTCCCAAGGGCGCAACTAAGGGGAAATCTGCCATTGATCCTAATGTTCTTTCTGCTGGTGTGCTGGTGATCTTTATGTACCATCTTTTTCAATCCAAGGCTTGACTACGGTCGCCAAAACGTTTTGGTACATTACTCTGTTCATTCTTAAAGCTTCAAACCTGAATTGGTCCAAATTTGAAATGAATATATTGGTTCTCATTACTATATGTTCCGAACTTGGGTATTTATGACAGCTAGGTACGACCCAATGGCGGATTTATAGGGATGCTTACGATGCGGGAGGAACATGCACCCGATCATTTGGTCAACCCGATTTTATGCCATTACATTTTACAAATGAATGTACAAAATCACTATTTTAAAATAATAAGAGCACCGTAAATTAAATGATTACTCTTTTGAATAAAATATTTTTTGTGTGTGACAACATTCAATTGAGGTTAAGTTTGTTGTTATCTGTTGGCAGTACTGTTGCGTCAGTTATGGCAGCCGTCGAATCTGTTGTGGAGGAAAACAAGCCGATCGAAAAGCCTGTTGACAGGGAAAAGGTATTAGATGCAATAAATAATACCACAACTTGTAATGATATATTAATTTCAACATTTTTAACACAATATTCGAATTATTAGTATAAAGTAACGAATTTTTACATTTTATTACAGACATGTCCCTTGTTATTGAGAGTATTTTGTTCTACCGGAAGGCACAATTCGACAGCGGAGTATGCAAGAGGAAATGTGCCTCAAAATGAATTACAAATATATACTTGGCAAGATGCTACTCTGAGAGAACTCACATCGCTTGTCAAAGAAGTCAATCCCGAAACTCGGCGTAAAGGCACTTATTTCGATTTCGCCTTGGTTAATCCAGATACGAGAAGTCCGGCTTATAGAATGAGAGAGATCGGAATAACGTGCTCGGGTCAAAAAGGCAACGACGATGATAAAACTCTAGCCCAAGTGAAATTTTGTATCGGTGATTACGTAGATATTTCGATTACACCACCAAATCGAATGCATCCACCGCCGTTGATGAGACGCCAGCAGCATTTCAATAATAACAGGTCTTATTAAAAATATTTATATGGTTAAATAAGGAGATGAGTCTCGAAAACGGCGACCCAGTGATCAAATTTTTATTTATCTGATTGTGTCATTTTATTTATTTTTATAAAAATTTGTATGTTTTATAGTTTTTAATAAATATGTGTTCAATGTGAATTTCTAATGTATATATGTATTTTATCAATCCTATCTATTCTGTCGATATTTTCGTACGATAATATAAGCACTTTTAAATTTCTTGGATTTAACCCTTTGAACGTTTTTTATAAAAAGTTTTATTTAGACGTTTGCTTTGTACAAAGCATTATGACGATTTTCTTATCGCGCCAAATAGCCAAAACCTTTTTTTTACATTCCAGAATACAATTCAATTGTAGAAAAATGGTTTTATCTATTTTAGAACATTTACTTGAACGCACAGTTTATAACAAAATACTTGAACAGCTACAAAATATTTTACAATAATTTGCACAAAAAATGTCCAGATGTGTACAGAGAATATAATTAATATACCAATAATAATAATAGTAGTGATGATAATCCAAAAGTGATGGAATGACAGGATAGTAGATGAATGATGCGTCAGTCAAGCTGAATGATCATCTCATATGCAGGATATCTATAGCAGACGCCAGCCATTGTAGAGAATTTTGGGAATATTGTCTTGAGAAATTCTCATTACATACATAGCACCTTAGTTATACGAGGAGCTTGCTCGAATCAGGATCCATTATATGGGCGCCTTATGACACCTCAAATTCTCTCAGATTAGAGAAGATACCGAAGAAATTTCTTAGGTATCTCTACATAAGGGAGTTTGGATTTTACCCAAGTTTAGACCCCAGCACATGGATACAGGGCTGCCTGGGGTATGTAACCCTCAAGAAAAGAAGGTCGATCTACTTGACAAAGCACTTCTTCAAGCTGTTGGTTGACGCAGTTCATAACCCCCTTGTACATTGCGAGTTGCCCTTATGGGTACCACCTCACTACCATCGAGCACGTTCGTGTGTACCTCTTCTTCCACAAATGTCAGGACAGGTGCTCTCGGAAACTCTCCGGTAACCAGAGCTATTACTCTGCTCAATTTAGATATATTTTATGTTAAATATCGCCATTTCGTTGATCTTTTATATGAGATTTTATAATTTCATATAACTGATTAATTAAAGACGGTATTTTAACATTAGTTATTTTTTGTTTTATTTCCTTTTCTTTTTTTTATATTTTTATATTGTATTTATGTTTTATTATTTTACTGTTATGTTTTTTGTATGCGTGATTGGCGACCTGGGTTTATCTGTAATGCCAATCACGCATTGTTATCTTTATGATGAGAAATATAATCGAATCTGAGAAATAGAGTCAAGTCTGAATCTGCACTTTAACACATTCTCTTTTCTTCGTAAATACAAATCGACAATAATAAAAGAAAATATCAATGCAATTTTTTATTTATGAAATAACAATGACAATAAAGTGGTTGTTATGGCTCTATAAACGTCTACTTTTTCTATGCGATCGCATTAAATTTAACCCATTGGCGGTCCGGCCATGGGGCAATTTTGCATAAACGTCTTCATGTTATTACAGTTCTCGGTTTGGCTCCAGAATTGTGCGGGGCAATTCTAAATTAAAATAAATCGATCGTTAATAATAATGTAATTTAGAATCTAAAATACTTTATTGTATAGTTACCAAGAATGCGTTTCTTTTGAAGCATTTCATGTATTTTTTGGGCTCACAGTCTGGATCGGTAGCGTCTACTTCCGAATTACACGTTTGTGTTATAGTGGCTATTACAGACTTCCATTCATCCGAATATTGTGTTTCCATGAATGTTTTGAAAGCAGCTCGATTTAGAATATTGCCGGTTAATAGATTTTGTTTTCTCATAACGCATAAGACAGCATCGCACTGAAATTATTTGTTTCATTATCAAAATGCTGAATGTATTAAAAAAATAATTATTATATGTGGCGCATTTTCTCACACTGGGTCCTCCTCCTTTCGGTCCTCCCTGTGGGGGTGGGGGTGGCGGTCCTCCGCCTCCAGATTCAGACATGAACGAAGGCATACCGCATTCTTGCGCTGTTTCACGCGAAATAAATTTTGGCATTGAATTGCAACACTCATTAGGACGCTGAAACAAAAAAAATGTTTAATGTTATGAAGAGGATATTTATAATATTACTGAGACTTACGGCTCTCGGCGGAGCAGAGAAACAATCCTGTGCTTGAGCACCAGCTATCTACAAGTTTAAAACAATAATGCAAAATTTACATATAAAAATATCTTGCTTTATATATATTTATTACCAAAAGCAGTTGTATTCCAATCAACGTCGGTACCAACATGTTTCCAATGATTTTTTACAATCGGTTGTAATGTAAAAATGACATTGCCGATGGCTTTATATATTACATTTACACGTGACCGCAAATCATAGCATTTTCACACATTGAAATATTTCACAAAAGAAATAATAATACATACGTTGATTGTTGTAGATATGCATCCATAGTGCAAAATCATTATTGTCAGCCTTCGCTAGTGTGGTTTAACAACAATCGTTATGTAGATTTATTCACTTTTGATGTACAGAATTATTTTTGATTATATTTAAGTGATTTATCATTATTCTCGCTTTATCCAAAACTGCTTAGTTAAAAAACAATATTCTTAATTATTTTTTTTTAAATTAATTTAATATTCTTTATTGGATTTGATGGATCAGCCTTATACAGTAGATTTTTCTTAATTGGGACACATCTTAAATACGTAACTTGTGATGACTTGTTAAGCATTAGCCTTTCCGATGGCAGGCTGTATCGCATCCTTGATACGTAAGTAAATCTCCCAATTAAGCGGAATTTACTGTACACTCGGGCCTCGTATAACACGGTTATATGGTTCCACCAAAACGTCGTGTAA
>JAGXCT010035870.1:0-30745 GCA_022495035.1 Philopotamus ludificatus | reverse complement strand
GTGTTATACAAAATCGTGTTATATAAAACCGTGTTATACGAGGCCCGGGTGTATTAAAAGTCAAAAGACATTTTTGAAACATTTCTACTATAATATATTCCGCAGATATTGACGATAATTCAAATTAATCATACGATTTATATTCGTCACATTTATTACGGAAGTTTATTCATAAAAATATATTATTATACGATTATTAAATCGTTTCCTTCGTTTCAAGGATACAAGTGTTGCCAATTTTTATTTCAATGTATTTATTGTGTGTATTGTGCCAACAATGATTACAGAAAATTTCAAATCAGATTTGCATAATATGTATTCCATATAAAATTATTATATATGGAGCTATAGATTAAAATCTCATACAAATTGATTATAACAGTAATTTACACATCGTAATATTTTTATAATATGTAGCATACCGTAAAAGAAAATGTAAATGATTTATTTATATTATTGAGTATTTGATGTTGTATTTTACTTAAATCTGTATCGGAAAACTATCACAAGTTAACCTAAGCAGAGATACCGATAAGATAGTGAATTAAAAAGCAAATATTGAATTATCCTAAATATAATGTAGGCGAGGTTTATTTTTAAATAAACGACACGAGAGTCTCTTTAAATTCTCAAAAGTCTCAAACAAATTAGTTAATAATAAACTGTCTGATCTGACTAATTACGGTAGGTAGGTTCATTTTTAAACCTTACCGTTATCTAGATATTTTTCATTAAAAAGTCATATATTTTTATTTTGTATTAATTTTTTAATGGGGTATGTTTTTTTTTATAAAATGCAGATTAAAAAAATCTAGCAAAAGAGACTAGGGAATACACATGAGACGATAACAGGGCCTTTCAGAGAAAATGATAGGCCCTGAGCCACTAATATTTTAGAGCAGTGGTTCTTAACCTTGTCGGAGGTACTGAACCCCACCAGTTTCATATGCGTGTTCACTGGACCCTTATATCATATGTCGTATAATTTTTCATAATATCGTACAATAAGCCGGGTGTGTGTTTTGACCTCCGCTGAACCCGGGAGACTGACTCACCGAACCCCTGGGGTTCGATCGAACACAGGTTAAGAACCACTGTTTTATAGGCCCTACAAAATTTGAAATAAGTACATAATTTTTTATACTCGTCCTAATTTCTATCTTATGGATAGTGTTTAATTTTGTTATGCTTTGCCTTACCTTATATTTTTGTCTAACATATTGAGTTGCCAAGTTGAGGCTTCTAACATTGCAAAGCCGAGGGCAGCAGCCCTTCCTGTCGTCCCCCTCTGATAGGCCCTGGTCGATAATATCTATTCAAACCTCTACAGTCGATACATTATAGAATGGCAGAGGAAATATAAATAAGACTGAAAATAAGCGACGCCAGTAAACCCTGGGTAAGATTCAAACTGGATCACAAAGATGGGATCAGATGACAGAATTGAAATGTCGTATTGAGAAAGCCAGGACGACATTTATCCGGATGAAAAAAATCTTTATGGACATGATTTGAATCGAACCCTGAAAATGAGATTAGTACGATGCTATATGTTCTCCATCTTTCTGTGCGGAGTAGAGTTGTGGACAGAATGGCAATTAAACACCTAGATGCTTTTGAAATGTGGCTGTACAGATGTATGCTCCGTATCAGTTGTGTGGATAGTTACAAACGTTGAGGTGATGACGCAAATGAACAAGGACCGGGAAATTTTAAATAACATAAAAAATAGGAAACCCAGTTGCTTAATTCGGTCATATAATGCGACATTCCGAAACATATCAAATCCTAAAACTCGTTATTCAGGGTAAGATTCAAGGAAGATGACTCGACAGATCAAGAACGCCCTGGTTGAAGAACCTAGGACAATGGGGTAGATGCTACCTCCTTGTAAAGTACAGTAATGAATAGGACAGAGGTTACCTCCATGATCGCTAACATTCGTTAACGGACAAGGCACGAGAGACGAAGATTCGAGATTTTGAGCCAAAATACCAAGAACGATTTACAGATTAAATTTTTATTATAATAGATAACACATGGAACTATTTATAACATAATTGCTGACTGCAGTTATTTATATAGATAAATTTAAAAGAAATGTTCAGGCAATGATACGACAGTCGTTGAATAATACTTGGGAATATTTGACACGCTCACATAAAAAGGTTAGCCACCACTTTTCTATGTTATCAATATTTAATACATCAAAACCAATTCGTCGATTTTGAAAGTTTTGTGCAAAAAAATATCAAATAGATTAGAATTAAAAATGCTTTCCGGAATGAATCAGGTCTCGCCCAGAAATACCACTATTTATTTATAAATTAATTGTGTAATGCATTTTGTTTTTAAATATTTTATTCATTTATTTTATAAATAAAAAATTTCGTTTAAATTTGAAACTGTATTTATTTATCACACATACTTAAAATAATATAATATATAATATTCTTTTATTGTGCCGGTGGAACGCAGTTTTGCAAGAATGATTTGGCCACCCTGCAGTCGTTGGAGTCGATCCAATAATTTTCCGGACAATTCTGTAAACATACGTTTGGTCAGATCCGCTCAATTATAAAAAAATTATAACAAAAATTTACCAATATGACGTAATGCAGAAAGCATGACGAGAACTGGCGTGCTTCACAGTTACTATCATTATTATCAATTTCTTCGTAACACTTCTCCAATGCGACATTGATAGCGGAATGCCATTCACCGCCATATTTAGAAGAAATAACGGATTTGATTACGGATCTGTCAATTTTTTTATCTGCCGTCAATACATTCTCTCTTTGCAGCATGCATTCAAATGGTCCACACTGTAATAAAGTTTTTAACGATTAAATCGATGAACGAGTGTGCATTAAAATTATTATAATATTATTCGGACCGGAAGTGATTCGTTGATATTTTCATCGATATCTTGTAAACCGCACTCTGTCAATACTTCTTCTCTTACGAACAATGGCATCGCTCGGCAACAATCATCAGGCGCCTAATAAAACATAAAATACAATTTAACACACCATTTGTATTAACAAATTAAATATGCTTTCACAACTTACGACATTCAAGTCCGCTGTGCATTCAGGATTGTCGGCTCGAATGACCTGTAACGTATTTACAATTAATTGTGAATATATCAAAAATTAATAAATCAATAAATAATTGAATAACCACTGCTGCCAACGCGGCAAACAGAATCGGAATAAACATATTTGCTCGGTGCATATATTAGATTAACACTATATTATACATGTTATGATTTTATATACCAATTTTTTACTTAATATTTTGACGTATTTATTATTTCAATTTTTGGCAAATTGTATGCTTAGCGGCCGAGTAATGATGTTTATCTATATATAATTGGACATGGGTTTTTACACACATTATAGAGGCAACAATAGAACCGAAAAATTTGTTACGTACGTGCAAATGTGAGAAAATTAATGCAAAATTAGATCGTAATATGAACAATTATTTATGATAATAAAGCTAACTTATTTTAATACTAATATAAAATATATATTTTTGTACTATTCTGTTTTCTAAAGTCATTTCATTGTTTTATCACTTTTTTCTTAATCTAGAGACACGCTATCGACTATAATTGATAGATTCCGGAGACTAGGCAATTTTAATTGCATTCAACAGTTGCCGATTCCATTATAGAATCCGTTTCATTGTTATTCATCACCGTCATTAACACGTCAATAAGCACTTGCATGTGTCTCCTAACATAATTGGAATTTGTCTTACTCTTAGTAAATGAGCCATCGACGTTATCAACAATTAATCCTTTACGTAACACAGATTCCTCGTATGTAGTTGTTACAATCAAAGCTTTTTAATTTATTCCTGGCAATCTTTTGGCCCAACAATATTAAAAGCGAATGGAAGACAACTCTCGGTGAAACAAGTCCTGCAATTCCAGTAAATACACAAACCAAAGTAAAGCTCCGTCCTATGACTTCTTTGACACAGCATCCTACCTGGTATTTCTCCTTTTATTTACAAGAATATCATGGCCTGCGTTTTGATAGAATGCATGGTGAATAAATTATCTAATAAAAAAAAAGCAAATGAATTAATATGTAATTTTAAAAATGTCTCTAGATCGCCAGTGTATTTATTAATTAATATAATTCTTAGATAATACAATAATATTCACAAATAAGGGGATAAATTAAATAATTTCACATAATTCATTTACACTTCGTCAGTTGTTCCTTGATTTCGTTGCAATTCGGATCCTTGGACCATAATTTTGTTGGACAATTCTGCAATTAAATATTAAAAAATTATACCGGTGTATGCAATATCTTATACAATAATAAGAAAAATCATACAATGAGCATGTGGCGATAGAAACACAGTGAATATGTCTTCGGTTCACATTGAATTCCCTTTTTGTTGAGCTCGGGGATGCATTTTCCGGCGGAAGTTCTGTGCGGTACTTCCCAATCCTTCGGACACGCTGAACAATCCGCTGCCAGAGTTCTATTCACCTTATTATTGCTGTCTAGTATTTTAGCATTCTTTAAGAGACACATATAAACCGTGCACTGAAAACAATCGATTTATTATAAATTATATAAATTTGTATTCAACGATATGTTTTAATACCGGATGATTTTCGTACATCTCCGATAGTTTTGATAAGCCACATTGTTTTAATACATTTTTGGATATGATTTGGTTGAATCCGTCGCAGCAACTGTCGACCGGCTTATCGAAAAGAATATTTTTGATTATATCAATAATTATTTTTGATATAATGAAATAAGTGTACATTAATAATTACCTTTTTATTTTTTGCAGAAAAACAGGATTTAGGATTTTCAGCTGCGGTGATCTGTAATATAAATATATCACGTGGTGTATATATTTAAATAAATATATAAAATAAATAAATACTATAGCGAGAGCCGTGGCGAATATTATTGAACCCAACATGTTTAGCGACGGGCTAAGAATGTCGATGAAAACGTTTGTGCATAAAATTTATTATCAATCGCTATTTATCCGATTGGATGTGCAAAATAAATTATGGGAAAATTCAGTAATGATCGCTGCAATTTTTCTGCATCATTATAATGAAGGCGTTATATATAATTTATTTTTGTGCTATATACAATAGTATTTTTTTTATCAATGCGATTTATTAAAGATAATTTTAGGACGCAATCAAATCGTAAAAGCACGATGCAGCTGTAAATATATGTAATAACTATCTTAATAATACCCACGAATGTGGAATTCTCATTTCTCTGTGTTATTATATATTTCTCAAATTAAATCAAAAAAACATTTCTGAAAATTATGTTTTCATGCAAAAATTGTTTTTTTTTTAACCGATTATGTACGAATGGTTAATAAATAATATATGATGAGTAAATAAGAGATAAGATATGTATAATAAATCATAAGTTTATTGATTTATTGATCATATCCACCCATGTAACATCCGACGTATGTAACCATGTTATCCATTTACTCGCTTATGTGCAAAATATGGTAAAATATATCATATTTAGCATCTCAAAATGTATACAATAGAATAACGCTTTCATTTAAAATTATTTTAATATATTCTGAAACTTATAAATTATGGAAACCCACGACAATAAACCCTATTCCTAAAACAAATGCGGTAGGGATTTGAATTATTAAAACAATACCCTAGGGGTTTATTAATTTTTGTGTGGAAAATGCTATGATAAGATTAACTGAATTGAATATACATAAGATCGTGATTATTTTCTGTTTAAATTTAAATATAATTTAAATTGATACATTCTGCCATAATTTGGGAGTAACACTAATCTTATGCTTAGTCATCAGTAATTATTAATTCACTTGATGATTAATTCCATGGCTGATTAGATTTTCCGCGATTCTGTCGGTTATTTATAGATTAATTTCATGCAGCAGATTGAGCAGATTTCTAACCTCATACCGTCGATAAAGACATTTTTGCCACTAGATTGTTTCTAAACAGAAACAATCGACGTTTACAAAAAATAACAACAATGTGTATTTATTATATATTGTGATTCACTAATAATGCGTCTGCAATAATATTTGCTTCTGTTGCCACGGGCGCGATGTTTTTTCTCGCTCGCATCCGATACGATGTGTGGAGTGTGAATGAAAACGTGCGATTGACACGTGCTGCGAGAGCTCAGTCTGCTGCGAAACATCCGAGTGCGCGTGTCATTTACGTGTCATATTTATTAGCTAAAATATCCAAAATAAATCGGTTAGCTCGAAAACAACCGCGTCGTCCGAAGTGGGTCTATCCATAATAGAAAATATACCCCAACCTTTTCAAGTCAAGATATTGATGAATGCGTCAATATCTAAAATATACAATATTTAAAAATGGATTAATCTAAGAATAGTTATTCGTAATTTGGTGGATATTTTGGATATTTCTACTAATCAATATGACGCGTACACAACAGGCACACTCGGCGATGTCCCGCCGCAGACTGAGGATACGCCGCCGATTGAGCTCTCGCCGCACGTGTCAGAATAAGTATTAACGTAATACATTTTTCTCATGCTTCTCTATAAGCTCATCGTTTGTCAGCTCTTGAATCCAACCGTTCGTTGGTTTCACCACCATTTGACTTCCAAATCCTCGGATTTTTCTGCCTGCGATAAAAGTTCTTTTAGACATCTTCTTTAAGTCTCATCCACGTTAAATACGGTTTCGCCACTATAGTATTTTTTTCTATTATAGCTGTGGGTGTCTCAGGAAAAAAGTAGCAGCTTCTTTATCGCCACTTGCCAACTCTCTGCGAAGCTGTGCTAATTACAGCGAGTTTTAAATCGGTTGAACCAATCGTTATAAAAGAAAATATGAAAAAAAAAATGATGCCATGTGAAAATTTGATGCTGGCGACGCTTGCTGAGAATACCATGTACCGCTAAACGCCCAGCATGGGTCTCCTGGTAGAAAGGGACAACGATTCAGGAGGATTCTTCGATAATTTGATCATCTCGCTAGAAGAAACAATAGCCTGGAAAAGCTCATCGCGCTCGGTAATATATAAGGAAGCAGGGAAAGGGACAGAGCACTTATCCGCTGGAGCGACATAGTGAAGAATGTTGAAGATTTTTTAATCGATTTTAAGTTTTGGAACCTATCTATCATTTTTATATGGGTGTCATATCCCCAGTATATCCCCAGTACGAAAAGTGAATCGGGTGTATTTTCAAATACTTAGTGGTATTCATCTAGCCATAGCGATCTCTTGACATTTATGATTGTATAAAGAATGACCATTCGAGGGTGAATCTTTGGAAAATCAAGTCACGCGTCCGCGAATCGGCTCTTGATCAGTGGCAGGAGAGGTGAGATTCCTCCCCCAAATGGCAGACTACCTATCGCTTCTCTCCTGATATTATTTACAGACTAAATCGTAGCTGGCTCTTCCCAGATTTTTTCTGATATTATTTACAGACTAAATCGTCTCAGATTTTTGGGTCAGTCAATTTCTGACTGGCCACGGTAATTTCAAGGCTGAGCTTAAACAGTTTTCGGAGAGTTGTGTCCGGCTACTTTCCCTCTCCCTACTGCCTTTTTTTAAGCATTTTTGTTTAATTTTTAAAATCACTCGTTTAAAGTAAAAAACTGCAATTGTTGCACCGATTGAACCGGCCCCAAGCTCGTATATGCGGTGTGGATGGATGGCAAGGGATGGAACTGTGTCGGACCGGTCTGACACAGCTTCATTCTGAATACAAATGTATGTATAAAGAACGAGAACCAAGAATGGAAAACAATCATCTCGACCTGTTGATTCTGTTTATTGATACGAAGAAATCCGATTTTTTTCAATATGTCAGATTGTTCACATGATATGCATTGCGTCCCAGATAGCAATGGTCGACACAGGCGAGACAATCAGGTCTCTGAAAAACTCTTATTGATCCCATCAATCCCCGGCTTAACCCGAAAGAACGTGGGCACGGTCAGTTTAGCCCGGGGCCATATGGTCCGCCAACACGCAGCGCGTTAAGATCCCACATCCCGATATTGATCCAGGACACAGACGCCGCAGACACACAGACACGGATTCAACCGGTGTCACATGCCTCAGAATTGACTTGTACATTTATTATTTTCAGATTACATCCGAAGTGTGCGCATGCCTCGGGGTCGGCGCGTGTATGGGTCGGTCGCTTGCGTCACATTGCCGAGAGACCCTTCGGCCCCACACCTCGTCCGACGGCCCCATCGATTTTCAGTACGTTTTCAGCCCGGCTGGTAAACGCCGGACGCCAATTTTCCGCAAGGAAAAATCCGCAACTACACCAAATGCGGCTGCTGTATTGCGGCACTTGCCGATTCGCCATGCGGTGAGTCTCGATCTTAAAAAATTGCGACCATATTAAATGGATCTATTTTATTTTCAGACACCATATGTTAATTCCAACAATCAATTAATGATATTGAGCAATATTAGCCGAGATTTTTATTGATACATCATTTTAATTGCAATCAATCGATCGATATATAAACATATTGATTCAAGATTGCTATTGATTGACCTTGCGGGGCTGTTAAAATATTTAATATTGCTCTGAAAAATATTGAAAGCCTGATTAATATACGAAATATAATCGCCATATTGAATAATTATATCATATTCATATCAATATTGAAAATCGATATAGCAAAATAACAAGACAATATAATTTTAATACCATATTGCGATTATTTTAATCAAAAAATAATAATAAATAATTATAATAAATAGTTATAACATATTATGCCACGCCCTTTGCGATAACGCTCCGATTTTCAATATGATCGTATCTAATTTTTTTTTGAGCAGTAATTGATTTTAAAACATTTTGCCACGTTTAGGGTTAAAAATCATGTGCGATGGCTATCATTATATTGCAATATTGATTAAAATTAAAGATGTCATCAATAAAATCGACATAAATCAATGATACATGATCAAATTTAGCATTTTAAAACAAATATAATTTTATTTATATAAATCTTATAAGGTAATACGCATAGCATATGTAAGGATTATCGCATTCTGTATTATGTACACATTATCGGCGAGATAAAAAGTACATGATAAACGATTTGATATGACTTCTACATATAATTGTTTGTGTTTCAATCAATTCTTTCATTCATACATTTCATCATGATAGTAAATAATTAAAAACAATCTATTATTCTTTTGTTATTTTGCATTATTTCATATATTTTTTGTTTGTTCTGATAAAGGGACTTTGTATAAACGGCGAAGACGCATCGATGCAACAATGATTTAAACACAATTCATACGCAATCGTTTTGCCAAGATGTTCGAAGGCGTAGTCGCCGGTATACTCAACAGATTCCTGGGCAAGTATGTTCAAGATTTGGACACTGAAAATTTAAACATCGGCATATTCTCGGGCAATGTCAACTTGACCGATCTGCGTCTAAAACCCGAAGCCCTGGTGAGTCGATCGTATTATTTTATTTTAATACAAAACAAATAATAATAAAACATATTGGATTTCAGTACGAGTTGAATCTTCCAATCGACGTTCGAATCGGCACCATCGGACAGATATCGTTTCAAATACCATGGACCGGATTATATTCGCAGCCGGTGATAATAAACATTCAAGATATACTCATATTGGCCGGGCCGGCCGTTTCCAATCACTATTTTGACGGTGAAAGAGAAAAGAGACTCATACGAGCCGCAAAAAAGAAGATATTGCAAGATTTGGAATCGGAGTTTGAAGTTTTGGGCGGTCCTCAGAATTTTTTTGAAAATCTATTGACGACTATCATCAATAATGTACAGATTTTCATTAGAAACGTGCATATTCGCTACGAGGATACCATCAGCAGTAAGGATGGATCGTTGGCGTGTGGATTATGTCTACAGAGCATGTCCATTGAAACAACCAATAAGTAAATCAATTCTTATCGTTGATTATTATTTTATTAACATTATAATACGTTACCTATAAATTGTTTAGCAAATGGAAGCCATGTATTACACCGCAGGGAGCTAATACCGTATATCAAATGATGAAGATTGAGTCATTATCGTTTTATTGGAATCCAAATGCTGTCGTTTTGGACGACGAAGAAACGAGAAGCATAACTCAATCTCAATTTTATAGCTGGAGACATTATATGATCAGCGGATTAGAAAAATTTTCAATGCACAAAGAAGATTTTGAATTCCGTCGGTGTCATTTTATTTTTATTAATATAATATATGATCCGAAATTAATTAAAATTATTATTTTAGTATTAAAGCCAGTTACATGTAAAGTAAAAGTAATTATAAATAGATCTGGAGAGGCTAGAGTACCTCGCTTATTGATAGATGCCGTTTTGCAAGACAGCGCCGCACAAGTTTCCCGGAAACAATATCTCTCCATATGCTCCTTGACTGATTCGTTCAAAAGAATTTCAATAAATAGGTATTCATATGTTTATTTTTTTTATATTTTAAATATAAACGAATTTGACATATCCGTTTTATTAGGAAATATCGCCATCTTCATCCTAACGTAGCCGTTAATAAAAATAGTAAAAAATGGTGGAAATATTTATACGATGCCGTAGTGGAACAGAGGGTTAAGCCGTACACTTGGCAGGCTATTAAAACACACCGAGAATATTATCATATTTATAAAGATGCGTATAAAAGAACGTTGATGAGTCCCAATGACACGGAATTGAAACTTGATTTGCAGAAATGTGAAGATAATTTACCTATAATGAGCATCGTCATCGCTAGAGAAGAAGCTAAAATAGAGGTTCATCATTTTATTTAATTCTATCCATCGTTAAATACAGCTTTTTAAATAATCTTCATTATGTTTATTGAACTAGTTGCAACAAGAAGAACCTGAGCGTATACACGTAAGAGAGAGCGATATGGATTGGTGGAGAATTTCAACACCGAGTCCCCTTCACGAAGTAGCTAATACTTTGCCTAATAATGAACGTAGAACTGTAGATTTATGCATTAAAAATGAGAAAGTTAAAGGCATATGGAGTCATTTATCGAGTCCGGAAAAGCAAAGGGTGTGCGAATTGATCGGATACGTCGAAGGAGGAACGAAGCCGGAAAAACCCAAGCTCTATATCGGTACTACAATTAATATTTTCTATACAGTTAAATATTTATGATTAATTTATTAAAAATTTCAGAACATAAAGTCAATTTTACTCTAGCTAATTCGTCTTTGAGTCTTTTGAATCGAGGTAGAGAAGTCTTAGTTATGACTCTCACTCAATTTTTGGTGTCTTTAGAAACACGGCCTACTGCAAGAGCTTTCAAGGTATTATATTTATCGTGCATCATTGATTCAATATCAATATACTTATAAAAATACTAATAATATTTATTTAAGATATCGGCGAGAGCTGAGAGCATTGTGATTGAAGGATCTAGTGCCGATAATGATCTTATTCCGATGGTAACGGCCGATAATGTTTATACAGGAAATACAAATAACTTTTTGTCTATTGATTTTGAAAAAAATCCTCCAAATTCCGAAGCTGATTTCGGATTAACTTGTTCTCTAGAACCTATTGAAATAATTTATAACGAGGTATAATTCAATTTATTAATATTTATTGACCGTTTTAAATTTATTATACGTCAATATAATTTAAATATTACAGCATGCGCTTTCTGAAATAATAAATTTCTTCCAAACACGTTCAATGGCTATGAACGATGTCGCTGATATTATTTCATCCAAGCTTCACAATGCGGCAGTTGTCAGTAAATCGTTACTTAATTACATTATCGCCAGGCGTAAAGTGATTAATGTGAACATGGATCTGAAAGGACCTTACATAATAATTCCTGAATGTGGATCATTACAAAAGTATGTTAAATAATTATAATATATATTTCATTATGATTTATTGATTACTATTTCGATTTTGTAGAAGTGGAAATATATTAGTCGTCGATTTTGGCCGAGTTGTGATAAAATCTGATCTTCAACCGTCTAATAATCAATTAGAAGATGCAACAAACATGGAATTAGAGGAACGATTATACGATAGAATTCATGCAGATTGCTCGTCAATGCAGGTATAAATATTGTGATTATTTTTAACGATATTATATGATTGATACCGATTTTTTATATTTCAGATTTTATTTTCCGACTCTGGAGACGAATGGAGAAACTCTAGAAAGTTGGCTGACTCAGATTTGCATCTTATACCAAAAATAAGGGTTCAATTTGTATTATCAAATAGTATCAAGCAAGATTATAATCTTTTACCAAAGTAAAAATTCCGTAGATAAATAATTTATATAAAATTTAAAATGTCAATATTGATTATAATTTATTTCAGGCATAAATTGAATGTTACATTATCGAGCTTAAAACTGAATTTATCAGACCGTAGAATCGGACAGCTTTTAGAGTTTTGTGATAACCTTCCGCTTCCGACGTCGAATACGGTACCGGTATCAGAATTTGATTCGATCAGTTCAAGCGATAAATCTAATTTTGAAGATGACCAAGTTTTATCTGATCTCAATTCAAGTCAGCTAGCTACGCTGAAAAGAAAATTAGTTATAGCTTATTTAAATCGTATTAGGTATTTATTATTTCAATTTTAATTATTTTACATTATGAAAATAGTATTAAACGTATATATTAATTAATAGCTTAAAAGAGAATGAAGGAGCCAATGCTAGAGGTTGTTTTATCGACTCTGAAAAATCATGCACATCGATCGAACAAAGCGACGACGATAATGAAATATGGGCGAGGACAGTGGATCTTCCCGGTTTCGACGATAACGTCTCACCAAATAATTATATAACCGTTTTATTACGGTTTGTCATTGGTAAGTATATTTTATTATGTTATTATATTTATTTATAAGCAATGATAATATATAATATATCTATTTGATAGGCGAAGTCGTATTAAATCTCTCACGATCGTTAGATTCTGTTGACAGACCTTATATGATGCTCCGTTTTGGTAAAGTACGATATCTCATTTAGTATTCATCTTTATATATTATATAACGCATTATGGAAAGCTGCATAAAACATTTATTATTAGGTGTGCGTTGATATGGCGTTAATGAAATACGGTCCCGCTTTGCAAATAAGTCTTCAGTCCATAATGCTCTCGGATAAATTACATCAGACAACTTCTGGAGAATATATGGAATTAATAACGACTGATTCAGCGGAGGAAATTGCAAATGTTCTTTATAGAAAAGTATATATTATTCATATTTGATATTTATTTGAATTTGTATATGTATTTAATTATTTTTCTATGTATTAATTAGGTGACGGCAGATTGTCCAGATTTTAAATCTCATTTCCACAACGTAGAACAATCGTTGGTTGTTGATATAATGTCCATATCCATTTTATTCCATCAGGAGGCATGGCAAACACTCCTCAAATACATAGATTACATCATGGAAAAGTAATCATTAATATTTTTCTTATTTTATCCGCAGTTTTCAATTGTATTAATTAATTAAACTATTTTTTAGGATAAGATTACGCGATACTATGCATGTTAAGAAAATATTAAAACCTCATACTCAATCACTCATGACTCTTTTAACGGGAACGAGCGCAGATCCGCCTATTCCTCCCGGCGCCACTAAATTCAGTTACTCCTTCAGGTATTAATGTATATTTTACGGATAATATTTTTATGATACTATGTACTAACATTAAAATGGTTATAGATTATCACAAATGGGTATACGACTTTCTCACACGGATATAGATTTTTTGGATATTAAGATCGGAGGTCTTGAAAGTGATTGTGTATATAAAGCAAACGAGAGAATGATATTGAAAGCATTTTGTTCTTCGATCACTGTAGATGATTTATCAGAAATGACACTGTATTCTAAGGTAAATAAATATATATATAATCATTTATCATATGCGTAATAGCCCTGACCTTTTTTAACACCATTCTCCATCTCATCCGATGATCGCAATTATATAGCGTCCAATTCCAATTGTCGCTCATCTTGCTTTATCAGAACCCACGATTTAGACCCCTATGTCAGGACAGGCCTGATAAGGGTCCTATAGAACTTAAATTTGGCCTTCCCTGAGTGGAACCTCAACCGTAGATGGTTTTGAAGTCCATGGTAGCACCTGTTTGTCAGCATGGTCGTTCTTTGGACTTCTAAAAACCATATATTTAACACAATTGTATATTTTAATCATGGTTTTTTTAATTTATAGATGTTGTGGGTGGACGAAGATAAAGTCTTTGAAATGAAATACGTCAGACACAATCCCAGGGTCTATAAAGAATCGGTAAAAGATGAACTAATGCAGTGCGATGATGTCAAATCTGATGGATCGTTGAGAGTTTATCTCGGTAAAATACATATTGTTCTACTGTACAAAAATTTGGTTGATTTACAAGTACGTAATATAGATTTTTATATGTGATATAATTATAAGCACGTTTATACATTTATTATGATATTCAGCATTTCCTGGAACCGTTTATCCCGACGGCCGCTACAAATGAAGTGATACAAAATACTGAAAAAGGAATAGAAACTCAACTTTCAAATATAAAATGCTGGCAGACGCGTCTCCATATCTCCATTGAATTACACGCACCCGTTTTTCTACTTCCACAAAAATCTACGTCTCCAAATTTGATTGTTTTCAATATGGGTACTCTATAATTTATCTTATTTTTATGAATAATATTAAAATAAAATCATTAATAATAATAAATAATTTTCAGGTGACTTAACTGTTGAAAATTTCTTCAAAGATATTAGCCAGAATTTAATAAATAAGGGAATAGTACTGAATACATCACAAAATCCTCCGATGAAGCCGGTAATTGATAATTTGCTAATAAAATTGGATTCAATTACGTTATGTAGGGCTGTGATGACGCTAGGCGGCAGTTTAGAAGTACAGGTATATATTGCCATTAAACATTGTATTCTTAATAACGTTATATTAATATATAGTATTGAATGATTGATTTAATTTAGGAACCGATACTTGAACCAGTATCCCTTCGATTCGATATAAAACGCGCCATCGGATATCATTGCGTTATATCACAAACATCTGGAACAGGCTCAATGCATAAAGATATTTTATTATATGAGGTAGACACGTCGATGGATATGATAATAATTCATTTGGGACAAAGGGATCTATCGACGTTGTTAGCCGTTTGGACAGATAATTTGATGGAAGGTCGTTTTGTCGGTGAGTAATTAAAAAATATTAATATTTTATGAAGTGGATCATTGAGTTAATTATTTATATAGGATCCGTAGCCTCGAACACGCCTACGTCTTTGGATGAGACGGTCGGAAGTACTGACACTTCTGTAAAAAAACTTCAGGCATTCTTTGCACAAGTAGGATCGATAAGAAAAGAAGCCACTTTTAGGTAAAATATATAATCGCATAATTAAATTTATACAAATTAATTTTCATTGAATATTTCAGATATTCGTTAGATGGAATAGAATTAAAAATCTTCACCGACATTGATGAGGTGTTGAGTTCACCGGTGCGTGATTCTAATAGGGGATTGGCGAAAATTGCCGCCGGCGAAATATCTGTACAATTAGATTACTATTCGGATCAATCTATAGACATGAAGGCTAATTTGTTGACACTTGTAATAGAAGATATACGTCCGGATAATTCCATCGTTATAAAAAAGTATTGCTAATTTTCATATTTATTTAATAATGGCGTTATATAAATGACGGATAATATTTTTTAGAATGTTTCATTCGCACGCTGGAGCTATGAGAGTCGACTGCAGTGCCATATCTGTCTCGACTCCGCCGATAATTGATTTGACGTTCCGTCAAAACCAAGCGGGAGACAGAAATATTGATATACATGTCGAAAAGACACGCTTGAATTTCTCGGTACCATTTTTCATGAATTTGGGCAGGTTTATATTAGATGCGCTTCCAGGTAAAAATCGTTAATACATTATTTATTATTTTATGATGGTAAATATTAAATAAAATATATATTTTCAAGGAGATAAATCATTAGAAGGTGGAGTGATAAATCATGGATATGTAGGGGATGCAATACAATCGAAGCAAGTCGGAATTTTAACCAACAATAATTGTCGGCCGGGTCGTCCACCTAGCTCGGTGGATTCAATTTGTGTTATTCCTTCCACAGGTATATTTATTATTATATAATATTTTATTTTATTAATTTTGATTTAATATTAAACATATTATTTTATTTTAAGATATACCAGGAATATCGATATCGATTCAATTTAGAAAGCCGGAAGTGATGTTCTTTTCCGATTTATCTAAAACCGCTGGACATGCATTACTATTCAGAACGGAACTCTTAATTGATTATTCACGTCATGCATATAGAGAAAATATTACCATATCATTGTCAGGATTACAAATTATGTCAAAGCTTCAAAGTAAATTAAAAACTACCGAGCCTTATTTGGTTCTTCATCCATGCGATATAGAATTTTCAAAATCATTTAAAAACGTCGAAGAAGGAATTAAAGTCACAGTATCCGTGTCTCCGATCGATATACATCTTTCTGAAACCACAGTTCGTACAATAACAGGTAAGTGAAACATCTTCACAACGACTCTCATGATAACGGAACGTTTCTATTAAAATTAATTATATTTTTTATAGATATTATCGATGATATATCTGATTTGGCACCGTGCGAAGAGAAAGAACCATTTAATTTTACAAATTTCTCTTCAAAATCGATTGATAAATTAGATGAAGATCTGTGGTCTCCGAAAAAGATATCACCGTACGTTTTGATAAACACCGAAGAACCATATTATATTATACCGAATCCAGTTATAAAATCAAGTGAAACATTCACCATGGTTATTCCGAGTATTAGAATATTATTTGAGGTAGAAGCGAAAGCAAGAATACCAGTTCTCATGATAAAATCTACGGTAGAAGTAACAATTCACGATTGGTCGAAACAAATGCATTCTAAATGCGAACTCAATATACTTGCATCGTATTTTAATGAAAAAGTAGATACGTGGGAACCTTTATTAGAACCGGTGGTATGTGAAGAGAATGTTTATCGTCCTTGGGAAATATTAATTAAAGTTTTTCAGGTATTATTTTAAAACAAACTAATATATATATTGATTTATTTATATTATTGCTGAATATTTATGAAATATTTGCAGGCCAAATCGTATCCACTTTCGAGTAAACTGGATCATGATCCGAATCTATCCGAAGTTGACAACGATAGAAATAAAATTCGACAAATTTCTCTGCAGAAAAAAAATGATAGCGACAGTGAAACATCTGGCGACGAAAATGATGGCATGGAGAACGGAATGACATTTATACGGCACAGAAGAGGCAGTAAAATAGAATCTGATTGCAATACGACAATCGAAACAAACGATAATTATATATCGTCATTACATCAAAGTTCAGATTCTGAAAACGAAGATGGAGAGATGGAAAAACTGTCTTATTTATTTACCGGGTAATTATTTAATTAATCAGAGCCAATACGACATATTATATTTATTATTTTTTTATTTATAGTGTGATTCAAGCGATGGTGAAAACAGTGAATGTGACGATTCGTCCGGAGCTGAGCCGTCCGGAATTGAATCGGAACCAAATTCAGATCAAGAAACATCTTCACCTAGTGGCGTCAAATTTAAGAAATCGTCTCAAAATTACACAATGAAAGATGGACCGGGTGATTCGAAATCGGAAACAAATTTAAATTTCACGATGAAAGCTGAAAGTATAGATTCGGGTCTCGAATCTGAAAACGTTTTCGATAAAATGGCCACGTACATATTAATCGATTCTAGGGATATAATGAACATCACGCTGACACCTCAATCAATGAGAGTTCTATACGACTTAGCGACACATTTTACCCAGAAAACGATACCGGTAATAGACTATCAAACAGTATTGGGAATGGATTACGATACTCCGATGAGTTTAATCAACGATATCGGTGAATATTCGCAATGTGATTTTATATTATATTTATTGAGTGGTTTAACATTAATATCTTTATTAGGACCAAAATCGAGCGTGGATTTAGTTTCTCAAGAATGTACCATCGCTTCGGCTAATTACGATAAAGATTATAGCTGTCCGAGCAGTCCCGCTAATAGCATCGACGGAAGGAATCTCAGCCCGGTTGGATCCGAGCACGATTGGGAAACGTACGTCTTTCTAATATAATATTTATACTTATATATATTTATATATATCATATTTTCATTTTGATTTATAATAGATTTGAAGGTGGATTTAATTATGAAATGCGCACTCCAACTCCGCAACCAAAATTCAGTCCAAATTTATCGTTTCCACCTGATCCAGTCAATCAATTGTATAAGAAAATAACAGACGAGAAATTGAGAATACAAATGCATAATTTTGATGACTTGTCCGTCGTGTGCCCACAAAGAGCTGCGAATAAATTACACAGTCTACTGCCGAGCAAAAATAATACTATATATCATATTATGTTAAATACAGATTACAAATATAAGAATAGAAAAATAGTATTGAGATCACCACTTCAGGTATTTTCATAAATAGTTGTGCTTATATATTTATATATTACATAATATTATATATTTATTTTAAGGTACGGAACGAAACATCTTATGCAATCGGAATATTTTACCGTAAGCAAGATTTAGAAAATATCCATGAATCCGACATCGGAGAACAAGTGAATCCGTTTGAAGGTACAATGAGAATACATATTTTGGAGCCTGACGAGATCTACAATGTACCTCTTTACGTTGCATATCATTGTAAATTATATTTACAACCAACATATGTCGAGTAAGTATTGTTTTTCATATAACACCATCTCTTAATTTGAAACATATGAGGTTATGAAACAATACCGTTATGCTACCACACCCTCCGTAATATTTGTAATTTTCTCCGTAAGAATTGTTTAAAAGGTTATAAAATGTGCTGATAGAAGTGTATAATGAATCTAATGAGGACTACTTTGAAAAGGACATAAATAATATGTGGTTGGTTTTAATCATTGTATTATTCTAGTAAATATCACGTGACAACACAAGGACTTTGGTGGCCGGAATTATCAACCGATTTGTACACGGCTCATCCTTTATGCTGCTTACCAAAGGACGAAAAAGATACAACGGCATTCTCCATTCGAGTTTTAACTACCGAAGGTATAATTAATTAATTCATTATATTAATATAACCCAATTTACAAAAAATATTCTATTTATTTTTATAATACGACAGGTTGCCGAGCTAATAAAATGTCTCACACCATACCAAATTACTTGATAAGGCTACTTTCTCCGTTAACAATACACAACCGTCTTCCATACGCAGTAGAAATTAAAATACCTCACAATGTCCGAATTGAAGCCGGCGAAAAAACAAATATATATCATTTGAACATACTGAAATCGCATAGAGTATCAGTAGAAATTAATTATTTAGGCCTTCCTTGGTCTGGCAGTTTTAATTTAAACAACGATCTTGAAGAAAAAACATTAACCATGACAACGGATTGCGATACGGACGGTGGAAATAAACAACTCGGACTCGGTATTAAAGTGGATAGAAATGAGGGATGCGAACTATTTTTACACGCACCATATTGGATAATCAATAAAACAGGATTACCGCTACAACTCAGAGTAAGTTTTTATAAACAATCATCATCATAGGCGCAACAGCCCTATTGTAGACCTCTGGTCGCATCCGACACCCTTCTCCATTTTATTCGGTGTCATCTCATTTTATCCGCTATGTCTCTTCATCTTCCGGTAAGTTTCAATGATGCAGTGTCCCTTTGTACACATCCGTGCCTCGGTCTTACTTTACTCCGGGGACAGGAAGGCTTGTTAACCATAAGCCTTTTCGGCGGCTGATCATCCCGCATCCTTGACACGTGACCAGCCCACCGGAGTCTGGCCACACTACCGACAGCTGTGATTGTTATATCCTTGTACACCTATCCCTCGATTTACACGGTAGATAGGTTCCTGAGAAAAACGTGTAAATCGAAATTGTATATTTTTCAATGTAAAACCGTGTAAATCGAAAAGTACACAAAAACGCATAATTTGATTGTTTTTTTAAAATACATAAATAACACAAAATTATTCTTTAAAATAAAATTATATTCTTTTATTAATTAAACCTTTTTTTCTAAAAAATAAATCTTTTACTCATGCTATTGAAAACCCGATTAGGAGTATATGAATTGATGGCAAAAAATTTCAGTATATTTTGTTGATATTCCTCTTAAGGCTGCATCTATATCGCCAGATGCCAGTTCACCTATGTAGAGAGTGCGTCTTGATTTGAATCTTTTCGAACCAAGCATGACTTGCTAAAAGAAAGCCCGTTTTTTCAGATAAAGAAGAGGATGGTAACTTCTTTAATTTTTTCGTAAATCCGCACGCTTTATTTGTAAATAGCAAGTTGGTATCAAATTGGCATCCGTTTTTGTGTTTGGTCCTCTATCCAAATCATTAAGGCCTTTCCATGTTTTCTATTGCAATATCTCTGATATGAAGTTGTGCTCAGGCCTGTAGTGTTAGCTGCTAAGACTTCTTTCAGTTGAGTTTCTTTTATTTTTTTTTAATGGTTCTCACAGCTTCCATTTATGCTTTATAATTCAGCAACATCTATTACTCTTTCTCCATTTTCAAGTCAAGGATGAACGCCGAATGGCGGGAAGAGACATACCTACAGTGGAATGCATACCTACAGTGGAATGCATACCTACAGTGGAATGCTCACCTACAGTGGAATGCATACTTACAGTGGAATGCTCACCTACAGTGGAATGCACACCTACAGTGGAATGCATACCTACATTGGAATGCATACCTACATTGGAATGCACACCTACATTGGAATGCACACCTACAGTGGAATGCATACCTACAGTGGAATGCTCACCTACAGTGGAATGCACACCTACAGTGGAATACACACCTACAGTGGAATGCACACCTACAGTGGAATGCATACCTACAGTGGAATGCACACCTACAGTGGAATGCATACCTACAGTGGGCGTACGAACAAATAAAATTATTATTATTGATTATTTTCAACATTTATTTTCAACTTTTTTTTAAAAAACCGTGTAAAAGCGAAAACGTGTAAAAAAAGTTCCGTGTAAATCGAGGGATAGGTGTATAGTCATTATTAGTATCCAGGATATCTAGTTGTTACTCATCTTATTTTGTCAAAACCGAGCTGTCAAGAAGCTGTACCGATTTATTAAGATGGTGCCAGATGTTTCCACGCTGGAGTCCTTATTATACCTTCGTGTGTCACCCTGTCTCAAACTGTGGTATCCCAAATTCTTCAGATAACTCGGATTGAACACGCACTTTGCATCTGACCTCCAATATTGCAAGCCTTACCATGTTTATCAACTTTTGAGGAATATTGAGACATTCCTCATTGCCTCGTATAGCTTCGGTCTGTGAACTGTGTCTCATGGGGATTTGAAATCTTTTATAAACAAAATTTATATATAAATACATTTCTCGATATGTCATTAATTATTTTTATTATAGGGATCTCATTCGGATGTGGTTTACGAATGTGTAGGCTCAGAGCCATTGTTGTTCAATTATCGTCGTGCAACTAGGAAGAGGCGCGTAAGACTCAGGGTTTATCAAAGCTCGTGGTCCTCTGCGTTCGGATTAGAAACTGTTGGCGCATCCGGGTTAATTGTATGCAATCACCGAGAAAGAAATCGTTACTACAGAATATTAATGACGGTATTTATAATATATATTACTTATTATGAACGAAGAACGGTTTAATATTAAATTTTTTTTTTTAGGTCACATTGTCGCAGTTATGTCCACAATTAACTAGAATTGTAACGCTACTTCCATATTTTTTGGTGTCAAATGATACAAAAAAACATTTGCGATTTATGGAAGAAAACGAGAGAGCTGATTTGTGGATCGATATGGCGCCTGCTCAATGCGTTGCATTTTGGCCTGAAACTAATTCGATGAAGCTTCATTGCAAATTTAGAGACTCTTCTCTTGTTTCGCAACATTTTCCAATTACTTCCGTACATAATACAGTGTTGAGAATGGATAAAGGGGTGAGTAGCTGACGCCAAATAAAATAAATACAAGATTTTTATAAAAAAATTTAACAAAACCTTAACAATTATATAATACATGTCAAATTAGTCTTTAACAAAATTTCAATTGCTCACTAGTTCATAATCCGAGCTTATCGACTTTTCGACACTTACGTGATGATTCCTCGATTTGAAGTTAATATTATCAAATACCTATAATTCGTTATTAAATCAATTATCATCATCGACAATACAAATTTATAAACATTGATCTAAGCATGTAACATACCTTTGGGAAATTATTTGAATTTTGGCGAGTAAATTTAGTTTTAATTTCCTTTTCAGGAATTGAAATCGTTTCAGTTTGAGCAAAATCATCTATTTTTGGTAAATCTCTTACCTAAATAAATAAATACATACATAGTTTATCATTCCAATAAATATTCTGATATATATTTAACGTAATTTATCATACCGAGCTCAAAGGAACACCATAAGAACTTATTATTAAATCATTTGGTTTTGCATCGCTTGCTCGTGTCGTATTCGGATAACGTTTCAAAGCATTTGAAGATTGTTCCAAAGCGCCTACTATCTGAAATCAATGGAAACGTTATGGTAATACAAATTATTTAAAAAATATATTTTATGAAATAGATTATAATACAGAAGTATCGGGAATTCCATAAGATGTTGCGGGAGGTCCATTTGTTTGCTTACTCGTATCTCGTACATTTTTAGGTGAATATACAACAAAAGGAGGATACTCGGTAGATCCCTGTAATAATTATAAATTATTATTTGTTCATTAATTTGATTATTTTTGTACATACGCTTGATTTATCGCCTGTTATTGCACGCGTGGGTTTGCTATCTTCATCTTTTGGTAAATCCCTTACCTGAAATACAATTAAGGTTAAGTTTAAATTAATTATTTTTTATAGATAATATAATGAGTATGATAATACGTACTGAACTCAATGGAACGCCATACGAACTGTTTATTAAATTATTTGGTTTAGCGTCACTGGCTCGTGTTGTATTAGGAAAACGTTCCAACGCATCCGATGATTGTCTTAGAAGTTTTTTAATCTGCAAAATGGGAAATAAATCAATTAATTTGCCATTTATGTAGATTATTGAAATAATTAACATACATTTGAGTCTGGAACGCCGTATGATGTTGCCGGAGGATTATTTTTTGATGATATCTATAAAAAAAATTAAATTATACCATTAATATTTATCATAGGTTAAATATTTCAAATTTATTATATACTACAGTAATATCACTCGCTGCACTCCGTGTTTCCTTGGAACTTTTTTCATGATTCGGATAATAGTCGGTTACTTCAGTAATCTTAGGCGGTTGAATACCTATTGGAATATCATCTACGTGAATCTAGAAATGATTTTTTATATAAATAATGACACAGCATTTAGCATAAATATTTGTGAATATTACCGTGGAATCGTGATCAGCTCCCTTTTCCGATGATTCACTCTCGCTTATATGCTTTTCCGCTATATCTAACAGTTCCTTTGATACTTTAAAATTGTTTGCTTCGTGTATTTCCGTGATCTGAAATTATAATTAGGATACAATATGAAAATATATTTGAAAAATATTATTAGCGAGCTTGACGTTACTTCAAATGATGATCGTGCTTCGCTCGTATCTACTGATACGTGTAGAGGTTCTTCGACCTGTTTTAATTTACAAATTTACATTGAAGATCTATTGATCTAATTGATAAAATAATGTAACGAAATACCTCTTTTGGGGAATGTATCGATGGAGGATATGGATACGTTGCTTCTACTGATTCCTCCGATGCAGGCGGAGGTACTTCGTATGATGATTGTGGTTTTCTCGCATCTATATCTACCGATACGTGTATAGGTGCGTCAACCTGTATTAATTATTAAATACGAATTCATAATGAAGATCTAGTGAATTAAAAATTGTTAATAATAATGTATTGACATACCTCTTTTGGGGAATCTATCGGTGGAGGATATGGATACGTTGCTTCTACTGATTCCTCCGATGCAGGCGGAGGTGTATCGGATTCGATTGATTCATCGATCGGTGGCTTCGTGTACGAATATCCGCCGAGTAAACCACGACGTTTTCTCTTCTTGTTTTCATTCGGTGTCGCAGATTTTAATATATCGTGTAAATAATTTTGACAATAAAATTTTAGTAATAGAGGATTTAAATTTTTATTGTTTTGATATACACATTCTTCGTAAAAAATATTTTGTAGAATTTCGCGTAGCTCCGAATTCGATTTTTCTTCATTGTTTGTAATATCGTTATCGACGACTTCACTTTCACTATTACTTACTAACACATATTTTGTATCGCACCAGTGTAATTTAATTAGTATCAATATAACACACCGATAATACGTTAGCATCATTCTCGGCCGCGAGACACTGTACGTTTACGTTGTGTTCGGGAGAAAGTTTCGTACGCAACTGATCTTCAATATTTTTCGTGGCCCTTATTTATATAACATTATTTATGTAATTCTGATACATACATAATTTGCTACTCAAATAGTCAATCAAACGTTTAAATAAAGTGATAATTTATTTACACCATTTTTTTACTTTCACTTTTATTGCATTTCTATTCAACATTTTATATGATATTGATTTTATAAAATCATCATATTAATATTTATCGATGAAATTAATTTTATTTCAGTCTGCTCTGTGCGTGAATGTTGTCGGAGGAGTTGATATGCCGTTCACGGTAACATTTTTACCGTATAAGCATGGCGATGCTCCCGTTCGCATAGATAATCTCTGCGAAGACATCTTCTTGAAATTAAATCAAAATGATTCCGGACAAGTGGCACTTCTCAGCCCGAGCCAATCTACGCTTTACACGTGGGACGATCCTTCGAAGGAAAGAGCGTTGTTCTGGAACGTCTACAACAATAAAGGAAAAGGATTCAAAGCTGAATTTTATAAAGACGGGTAATTATGAAATATTATCCCATATGTAAAATAAACTGATTCAAATATTAACGAGGTAAATTATATTAATTAAGGTTTGGCGAGGTACGTGTCAGTTTTCACACAGTCAAACAAGCAACGCTTACAAACGCAAACAGCGTGACTTCTAAGTTGTCTTCGACATTTAAAAAATTGACGCCCAAGTCTCCGGAGCCAGAATCATCCAGTAGTGACGAATCGGACGGTTCACAAATATCGAAAGTGACACAAAAAATGAATAAAACGAGAAAAGATAAAGTGATCGTTTATTGGGTATCGTATTTAGAGAATTATCAACGAGTTTTCATGTTGACGCAGGAAGAAAGAATAGCATATACCTACCGACAAAGAATCGATTCTGAGAAATGCAATTATGAACTCTTTTTATCTCTGACGGGGATAGGTTTATCGTTGTGTATGCAAACTAACACGGGATTGAAAGAGTTATCTTATTTAAGTATTACGGATTCGTCTGCCAAATGGGAAATCAATGTCGCTCATAAATGGAAGCTTTTAACTCCTGAATTGACTACGTGGATTGAAGAAAGATTTAAGACGGATCAAAAGAAATGTCAGTTGAAGGAATACATTCATATTGATTTTGAAAAGATGCAGATGACTAAGCCGTTTTTTGGCGAATTGAGACGGACGTATTGTCCGGCTCTATGGTTGCAATGTAGGAAATCGGAGAATCAAACGTATACTCATTTGAAAACGCATCGATTGCAAATAGACAATCAGCTACACGAGGCTGTGTTTCCGTCTGTTTTATATCCGGCTCCATTGCCAGGACACATTGCAAAGAAAATTGGCAGTCGTCCGTGCATCGAATTTATAAGCTTGAAACGAAACAGACCATATTTCAATCAAGACGTTTATAAATATATTAAAATACTGGTGCAGGAGTTTTGCATTCAATTGGACCGAGGATTTGTGAATTATACATTCGATATATTGAACCAGTGGACCGTTGAAGAAAAACCGGCGTTGAGATTGAGAGCCGATCTGTCGTTGGTGCACGTTCCGATTACTAGTATCGTTACTAAACAGGCAAACGAAAACAACCGATTTGTAATCGTCGAATATATGCATTTATCGCCGTTGAAAATTCAATTGAGCTTATCGTCGAAAGGGTATACAAAAGAAATTAACATTTTGAATCCAAAGGACACGTCATTGCAAGAAAATAGGCCGAAGCTGTTTAACAGTGACTTTTTAGAATTTCTATTCAATTCTTGGAGCTCATTTTTAACGGAAATGAAAGGAGTTAAATTGAAGTAAGTAATTTTAATACTGGCTGAAACAATACTTTCTAAATTTGCACTCGAATTGAGAAAGGATATGGATCAAATTTTAATAATGTGATAAACGATACAATTTTCAACTTAATTTAATTATACCTCGCTTTCAGAATGGCGTATTTTGAAATTATCGGCAAAACTATGTCCTCCACGCAAATAATAGCCGATGGATATCAACATTACTATAACCAATTGATTCAACAATTTTATGTGTTGGTTTTGGGATTGGACGTTCTCGGAAATCCGTACAGTTTGATATCCGATTTCACCCGAGGATTGGGAGCATTTTTCTATGAACCATTTATGGTAAGCGTGTTCATAATAAACAAAACTAATTTAAACAAACTATATCATTGTATTTTTATTTGTGTAGGGAATACCGGAGGGATCAGAGGAATTAGCCAGTCGGTTAGCGTATGGTGCATCGTTACTCTTCGGTCATCAAGCCGGGAACGTAACAAAATCAACGTCACTCCTTACTCAATCACTCGGAGATCTTGTTACTACGCTCTCTTTCGACGATGAATATAAAAAGAAGAGACGATTCGGTAATTGAAATTATAACAATGTTAAGCTACGACCAGCCTACATTTTTCATGACCCATAGTAAAGACGCACCATCTTCTGGTCAGCTAAAAATGTTGAAATGCTCCGCTGTATACATTAACTACATTCTAGAGATGTGATCGGTTCATCGGAGTTTGTTCCAAATATCTCTTTTAGGATTCTGCTCGCCAGAATATTCATTTGCAGCTCGTCTTGCTTTATTAGAATTCAACAATCAGACCCGTATGTCAGAACGGGCCTGATAAGGGTCTGATAATTATAATTTTGTATGACTTTTACTTTGCCATTCTCCGTGTACTCGTCGTTGTTGAAGTTGACTTTGACATTTTGAAGCACACCAAGAATAGCATTAGTTGGCAACGTAATCCTAGTGCAGTTTAATTCACCAGCTTTACGAAGAGGTGGGCCTCTCTTTCAATATCCCACGGCTTAGCGATAGTTTAAAACAGCCACAGCATTGCTTCCATCCAAACGAGTTTCCTCGTTGCCACTATGGCCTGGGACCTGAAGGACTGTTGGCTCTCGGATATCCTTTTGTGGCCATGCTGCGGCGAGCTTCTCTGTCTGCTGTCCCGTTCGGATATCGATGTTAAGTTTCTTCAGTCATGTTTCAGGCTGTTTATTGGCTTTATTTAGGGCGAGAATGCCTTCGCTAAGCCCTCTCGGTGGGCAGTCGTTCACTATATGAAGCATGGTCTATTTCGGTGCTCTGCAGTAACATTTCCACTCGGTTGTCATCTCCCAATGAAGCAGTATGTTGGTGTAGCGGCTGTCCCTGGTGATGAAGTGGTTAGGCCAGCACCATTTTTTACTTATAGAGCTTAACTGATCTTCCTAGAGAGGTTATTTGTATGATTCTTCTTCAAACATCAATGCTATACATAAGAGCATGTATTGTGTTTTAATTCCATTGATCTTAGTACCACGTCCATTACCGTTATACATCCTCGAGGGTCACATATAAACATATTATTGAAATACATTTTGAATATTACAGGTTATGGTTTACAAAAGATCGGTGATTTACCTGAATCATTAATCTCTACCGGTCAAACATATAAACATCTGAAACCGATAATATTACGGACTCGTTTGCCCAGATTTTGTCATCCGTATGAAGTGAGTTACACATATTGATGATTAGACATATAAATAATTTATTATAACGTTTTCAATAAATTTCAGGGTATTAAACCGTATTCTTCGTATCAAGCCATGGGATTGCGATTACTTTCATCGCTTGGAAAAGGTCATTATGCGGAATCTGATTTGTATTTAGCTCATGCAGCGCTAAATTCGAAAACCGTTTTACTTCTTACATTAAAGTCAGTATGATTTAAATATATTTAAATAAATAAATGAATGTTGATTAACGATATGATTTTCAGGCATGTGTTTTTAATAAGAGCCGGTAATTCCGAAAGCCCTTGGCAAGTGGAATGGGCGTTGAGAACCGATAATATTATCGGAGTGCCCGCAATCACTAACAACAAGTTGATATTCACCGTTAAACAGGTATATTCCTCGATGAAGTGTTTTGTATTATTTTTTTGAATTTAATTAATTAATATTATTTATTTGCAGGAAGCAAACGTGAATTATTTCTCGAACAATGAACGCGTTGTCGAATGTGACAATAACGAAGTTTTAAAATGGCTGCAATCAAAAGTAGAATCCGCTCTTATTTTAAACATGGAAGATTTAGCACACGCCGAGTCGCTGCAAACATAATTTGATATCGCGTTGCGCTATTGTTAATTATACTTGTGTTAATTGAATGCTTTTGTAAGATGAAGGTTTGATGTTCCATACAGAAAGACGTGAATAACACTTATTTGTCTTAAATACTACTACCTCAATATTATTTCACATTGATCTCACGCTGAACGACCACGCTAACAATGCAATATTTGAGCCAAATATTGATCTTGATATAAAAATATATTTATTTATTATATTATTGAATTAATAAGGAAATGGAAGTGTGTTTCGAAACGCATAATGCTGAATTTATTTTTTTATAAATACGTTATAAATATACATATATATTTTTTTAAATTGATTTAATAGCTTCGTAAGTGAAATTTTATCAATACTTCTCGTTATGCTATTATTATATATGTACATCTATTACCCGGCGGCGTGTTTAAATCGCTTTGATTGCAATGAGCATCACACGAGTCGGCTATTCTATGACAGAGTAATTTTATAACATTTTCAAAGCATGTGCTATATATCTTTACTAACTTATTTTCATCATAATTCTTTCGAAATATTATAATAGAATAACTGAATCATTCGAGTTATTAATATAATAAGATCATTTACATTATTTTCGATAAAATAATAAATAATTATGGACAGGCACAATAAAAAATATTATCAAACAATGAAAAAATACAAATTATTTATTTGTTTCTTTAATGATTGGGCTTATATAAGGCTACATATTTATCTTTAAAAAAAATGGGACATATTACGTAGACTTAAAAAAATATACTTAATAAATGTTAATTAACTTCTTATAAATGTTATAAATTAGTATTAGATATTTTCTTTTCGTGTCATATATTTTATAATCAATTCTACTGAAAGTTTTGATGAAAAAATAAATCGTAAAGTTTCAATTGGTTATATTAATACTGAATGATGAATAAAATATTTGTGAAAATTATACTAATCATTTTAAACGGCTGACTTAAAAGCCAATTTATTATGTTCGTATGAATTGTGAGCATACAATGATAGTGTATATTCATTGTGAAATATAAATATCAAAATATATAAATATATTTAGATGTAATGTCCGTTACATAAAAAAAAATATTGGTGTAGAATTCAAAGTATGTCGCAGTCCTTTCTGCTATGCAAAATTTTGACAAAACTGATTTAAATATATATCTATATATTTCGGTATAAACTTAATCAAGTTCTCGTTATATATAAAATATCTAACTGTGGTTATCTAAAATGAGTTATCATTTATAAACTATGTATGATGGAAAAATAAAAATATATAAAAACTCTAGTTTTTTATTCTTTTATTTTTTTTTAAATCAAAAATGATAAATATTACTACAATGCTGCTGTCTTCTTTCTTTAATATTGCTATTAAGCATTTAAATATTCTCGACACTATATGTGATCATAAGTAATAGGATCAACAAAATTAATTTTAAGATTTCACTGTCTAGCCTTTTCCAGTTCTTTCATCTTCAGCATCATCCTCATTTGCCAGACACAAAATACTCGCATGCTGAGCATATGGACCTTACCAAACTCGAATGGCAATCAAGGTCAAATAAACCTGTGTCTCACACATGACGTAAGGATTCCCCTTTTGTGTCTATATCACGGGGACCTAAATCATCATGGTAAATGGTTATTTGTAGAGTTATCCCTCTCTTGGCCATTTTTGGCATTGGACGTGAATCTTCTACAATTGTTGGTATCAGATTTTATCCTTCTGACTGTGTCCAAGCATGTAGGAGGAGGTTTGCCACGGTATTCGTTGTGATTCGCCCGTGATTATTGATCTTGTTTTACAATAGCAATCCTTTCATCATAGGAAAGACTCAAAGAGAGGTTCCCCTAGAACAGTGGTTCTTAACCTTTTTGGAGGTACTGAGCCCCACCAGTTTCATATGCGCGTACACCGAACCCTTATATCATACGTTGTATCATTTTTCATAATATCGTACAATAAGT
>JAGXCT010035869.1:0-24149 GCA_022495035.1 Philopotamus ludificatus | reverse complement strand
TTTATAAAGCTGTTCAAAATATTGGTGATTCCTGGAGTGAAGTTGCAATATCTACTATGAAGAACGTATGGAATAAGCTCATCCCCCGATTGATTGAAGAGAGTAGTACACCAACTGAAGAAGTTGACGTAGTTATTCAAGAACTTGTTGAAATGACCAAAGAAATACATTTAAAGCTAGAGGAAGAGGAGTTCGTTAGTCTGATTGACAGTTATCCAGCGGATATGAGCAAAGATGGATTGATGGAACTTGAGGACGGTCTAAATGAAGATTTTTTTTCAGTAGAAGATGAATTAATTGAACAACCCAAGTAATTTGAAACTGCGAAGATGGATGAATATTATATTATGATCCTGGATGGATTAGCTGGTCTCGAAGCTCAAGATCCTGATCCTGAACGATCTCCGGAAGTTGCAAAAGCAATGAATACAGTGCTATAGTTTATGACGAAAATATATGGGCTAAAAAACAATTAACACTGGACCGATACTTGAAGTAGATCGTCCATAATTATATGCAATAAGTCCAATAAATATATGCAATAAATAATATTTTCTTGAGTCTATACATATAGATATGTTCAACTTTCACCTATCCTTTAAAACTAAAACATATTTTTTGGCAAAAATGATCAATTTTGTGCTGTCCTGTAAGTCAAGGACTGTATGGCAAATGTATGTCAACTGTATGGCAAAACAGAGAAAATATATGCATTAATAACGGCAATAAAAAAAATCCTGCCGTTTCGATGCACTTTTTGAGTAATTTAATTTTTAATCACGCTAGGTCAAAAAAAAGCGAGCGATATATTCGCAGAACTTCAAATTCAATTGGAAATATATCTACGACCTTTACTTGCAAAAAATGTTATATATATATATATCATAAAAGCGTATTCTATCTTTTTTCAATAACATATAATAGTTAGAAATTAAGTTAATATATTTACCATTTTTGAAAATACTTCGTGAATATATTTGATTATCCAAAATTTTAATTTTGGCCAGATTTTTAAATGTTATCACAGTTCACCCCTTATTTATTGTTAATGATAATAAAAATCTTGCTACTTTGATGCACTTTTTGAGTATTTTCAGTTTTAATCACGCTAGGACACAAAAAAGCGAGCGACATATTTGCGGAGCATCAAATTCTAGTATATCTATACGATTTTTAATCGCACATTAATGGTATAAATACTGTATAGCATATTCTATCTATTTTTATTAATATATAAATATATAGCAATTAAGTTTATACATTATTACTTTCATTTCATTTCATAAAATATTCTATTTTTTGTGTCTATCATTTGTATTTTTTTATTAATAATACAGTAAATAATAATACGATGAATAATACAGTAACATTTTGACATATAACTGATTTATAAAATACATAATTATGTAAATACGAACAAAACAAAAAAATATTATACAGGAAAACATGCATAAAAATTATGCACACATGCAATAATTAGTTTGCGGAAAAACGCATTGTTTTCGATTGCATAAAATCAGTATGACTAAATAATTTCTCAAAAAAAAAAAAAAATAATAAAAAATTATTGATAAATTATTATTTTTTCTCAGAAAATATAACATCGTGTAAACGTTACGAATTAGCCTAGTTTACTTTGTATAGTCGCAGAATATTTAACGTCGAACAATTCAATGAACGGTGGGCAGATCTGCCCACGACCATGATCGGCAATATGGGCAATTGCCCATCGACCATAACCGCCAAAGAAGAAAGTGTTACAGAGCCACTGGTAAACCAGAGCCCGAGTGGCCCACTTCCTATGCCGAATGCCAATGTTCCCACCAAGGACAACTGCGCCATTATTTCGATATACATTTCTTCGGAATTAATGGCTACCACGCACCGGTGACCAAGACAACAGATATTCTATTTAAAAACTAATATAATCCCAGCATCTTATCAAAGAGATCTATTATTCGAGAGAATATTATGTATATAATAGATAATCATAATCTGATGTTGAAAAAAAGTTAAATATGTTTAATAATTATCATTTCAGTGATAATATTATGTGGTTATCACTTGGAATCTCATGACGATATATATTAAAAAAAACTAATCGATATTTTTAACGTAATTTTGTTCGCATGTTCTTATCACATGATTTTTTAAAAATAAATAATACATATCTAAAATCATATTATTTTAGATATGTATGTTTTATGGTAACTGTAATTACAACATCTCTGATTAATTTTAATATAAGATATTCAGATAATTCATGATTTTTTTTAATAATATTTACGAGACAAGGAAAGGCCACATCTTAATAATGTTTTTTTTCTATGCAATTAAAAAGCATCAAATGCTGCCTCATAAAATTTTCTTTTAGATGATACTTTACTTAACTATGTCCATAACACTTCTAATTAATTATAACTATATTATTGATGTAATTTATGTCTTAATATTATTTTATAACGATTTTGTCAAGTAAATTTATAAAAAATGTCTCTAAACAATCAGATTAAGCTATTTCAATATTATCTGTCGTCAATTGGGCTGAAAAATCACACCCTCTCGACTGCCAAGTTCCGGTCGACTGTTCTCAATGCCCTTCATATATCATCAGATCATCCTTGAGGGTTGTTAATGGATTTATTTCGGGTCATTTATAAACTATATATTATTATAAATTATCCATTTGATCATCTATCATTATTTAATGTGAAAAGTGTTGAAAAAAAAACCACAAGATTCTATCGATTGCTTAGACCCCAATTTAGTGTTTAATATTTTAATTTTGATTAGTATTTAGTGCTTTCTTAGATAATTAATGATTTAAGGACCTCTATTGCATTATGGTTACTATTAAACATATCATAAGGTCTCTGATACGTCACACTATGAGTCTAAACTGAAGATAATTCCCAGAGAAAATAGATAAAATTATTATAAATGAATACATGATAATCAAACACATTTTATTAATTATTATTTTAATAATATTAATTCAATGGATGTCCGAATAATAGGTTATTCGGAAAAAAAACATTATTTTTTTAAATTTCTACATACATGTTAAGTCTGCATACATCAAAAAATAATTATCCTTATTATTTGTAACTAATTTTCAGTTTTCTATTATTTTTTGACTTCCCTTTTAGAAAAAACTAGGTGGCTTAGATCAAAAATGAGTTTAAGATGATCTTTTACATCGTCCATATTTTTTTTCTTAAAGAATGCTTTAAGAACCTAAACATAAAATAATCTAAGGGTGCTAAATCTGGTGAGTATGGCAGATGAAATAAACTTTCCCAGTTAAATAACTATTTTTCATCTGTTATTTTCAGATAAAATTCGTGATCAGAGGTATGGTTTTTCCAATTTAAAGCACCAGAAGTAGTTGTGTATATTGTAATATAGCGTTGGAAATAGTGAAAAAGGAACAGGACCAAATCTGAAGACAACTGCTCCAGAAAATCGTCGTTTAAAAGGATTTTGCTCAACCAATCGATTTAAACTGCAGTGAAGTCTCAGGAAAATCGGTTTTATGGCAAGATAACCGGTAAAAAAAACACTTCTCCTGAAACAAATGCGTACCAAAAGACTCCAATGGACAAAATTTGACCAGACCTGGATTAAAGAGGACTGGAGAAAAATTATCTCCTCGGATGAAAACAAATTTACCGTATTAAGCTCGGATGGGATTAAGTATGTAAGGAGAAAAACAGGATGAAGGCTTGACAAAAAATGACAATCATAAGAAAGGCGAAGCATCCAGCTGAAAAAATGGTTTGGAGATACTTTTCTTAATATGGAACTAGAGATTTGGTATTAGTCGATGAGTCAGAAGTTTATTTTTTTTTTTTGGTCGGCACCCTCATGTCTGAGGTATTTTTTTTTTTTTAAGTTTATTAAAGTATCATTAATGAGAACCTTCTATGGATAGAACAAAAAATATCTTACATAAACGACTGCATTTTCCAGGACGATTCTGCATCATGCCATAGAGCAGGGGTGGACAACCCAATTCTAGTATTTAGTTAATATAAATAGTATTTACATTCAGAAGGGGTCTATTTAGGACAAGTTTTGATTTTTTTCGAATAATTCTTTAAACCTTTTCGACTCTGTGGAAAGACCAGACGTATTGGCCTAAAGTATTTTTTAGCAAAACAATTCTACCACGCTTTTTAATTAATTTATTTAAAAAAATGTCTATTATTGAATAAGATATCAGATATATATTTTTTTATATACGTAAAATAAAATTAATGAGAGTAGACCGGAAATTCGACCAAAAATGGTCAGAGTGGAAAGGGTTAATCTTATAAATCACAAACTTTTTTTATTTGTTTAAAAAAGTCTAAAAAATAAATATCGTTCGGTCTACCGGTGGCATGTCCTCAGTCTGCAGCGGGATATATTAATTGTTATCATATTAATTAATAGAAAAATCCAAAACATCGACCAAATTTTGAAGCACATAAATAACTAAAAACTATAATCAATATCTTGACTTGAAAGGCTTGGGGTCTATTTTCCATAATAAATAGACCCGAGCTGCCATGACAGATCGGTTAATAAGTGTTTTATTTCTGTATTTCTTACACGAGGTTTATTTTGTTAATACATTGAGTATATTATTCAGATTTTTTTAACCATTTATTTTGTTGTAGGATAGAAAATCTAACATTCCCATTCTTATTTTTCAAGATCAAAGATTTTATAGAAAAACCTGGGTTTTCAACATTGTTATGGTCAGGTAATAGTCCTGATTTAAACCCCATCGAATATTTATGGCACATTATGGAAACAAAAGTCGACAGAGAGAAGCCTGTCAACTTAAAATCACTAATAACAACAGTCTGATATGAAGAGCAGAATAACTTCCCAGAAAAAAATCCCAAAGAATTTATCTTACGTATGATTAATATTAACATTTTGTATAATTTATATATTGGGTTTTCACTTTTTTACACGGTTTGTATACGGTTTTAGATGGAACGTATCTACAGTGTAAAAAAGAGATTTGATTTTTTATTCGATTCATAATCGAATTTATTACATATTAAATTTATATTAATAGTAATTTAGTACTAAATTGTAGTTTTGTTTATTTAGCGTAATTTCTATAGAAATTATTGTATAAAAATGAGATTTATTGCCATGTTGTATTGTCTCGATCTGCGCTATCACATGATGTTGTTGTTGATTAACACAGAAATCGTGAATGGACACGTTTGGTTGAAAAACATGCGCATTAAAAAAATATTCGCGGAATTCGTCATGTTTGTTTGTTTTCGCGTTTTGCGAAACAATCGAGCGAGTAAATAGTGTATTTTCCATATGTCGCCGATAGCGACCATAGACAACGGCCGACTCCACCCGGCTCCCCTTTTCATTGCAGAAGATCGTGTGCGAAAAAATGGCGTATTGTGAAATCGTACGATTTTCATTCAATGTTACGATTCCAATTACTGTACAATTACGACCGTGAGGTAACCGAGCGGTGAAATGTGATTAAAAAAGAAAGTAACGCGACCGTTATGCAGCAGCTTTTATTTACGCCATCCGACGGCAGAAAAATGAGCGATGATGGCTGACCCAATTTTATGTAAGAGTGACGATTTCATTTTTAATAAATCGCATGCGATCGATTAACCCACAGATCTTGATTCGGGACAATTAGCTAAAATCGAAATCGATCATTATCTATTATTTTATTTAGAAATTAAAATCGGTCGAATTTCACCTCGCGCATAATTAAAGAGATTACTGCGCACAATTCGTCGCTCAGTACTGTCTCTCTCGTGTTCATCGAGAAGAGGAGTAGTAGAGAGCTGGCCGAAAAGCCGCGCATTCGATAGCCGATCGAGCGGCTCAAGTGTGCCGAGGCAAAAACTTGACATTGATTTTGAAATTTTTTGAGTGGAGCACATCCGCCGAGTTCCCGCGCGGAAGCGAGCGAAACCGAGCAGCGGTCGTCAACAGTCGCGCAAAAAATTTCCAACGATCAAACGTCACGATTACGGCGGAAAATTAGAAAAAATTAAATAAACACACAAGAAAATTCGAGCCATTAACGACATAATGTAGAAAGAGAAAATGTGTGTCAAACTAATCGATCTGAAGTGGGTCACGAAATTCTGAAAAATCGAAACTGTTGAACCTCGACCTCAAATACCTTTAAACACAACATGCGTATACAGTGAAACCCCGGTTTTACGTGCCCGGATTTCACATTTTTTTGCGTTCATTCGAGATAAGGTCCTGCACATTGCGTCTCGATTAAATATAGAAGGATTTACTGCATTAAATGGCTGAATAAATCGTTTCAGGAAGAGCCATTCTGTGGTATATAAATCGGGTTTGCGGGGAATCTCAAAGTGTTGATTTGAAAATCGATGAAAATTGGAAGCAGACTACTCTAATTGCAGACTATGCTCTAAGACCTAGGTTCCCAAACGTATTTGAGCCATGGCCCTCTTTTCAGACACAAAATTACAAAAGGCGTCACTGGAAATTGACCTTTGTTTATATTAAATGAAAAAGAAAAATGTAGTGAACTTATTTTTTATATACACGAAATTAAAAATATGAAATATAAACGTACTTCTGTGCGGAGAAGCAAACGATTGAAGTCTTCGTCGTTCTTCATGCAAAGTTCTCCAAACAATCTGTCATAGTGTGCATGGTTGCTGATTTTGTTAACTGCTGTAATTACGTATTGCAATGAACGATGCAGACGATCACCAAGATTTTTTGCAACTAAATGTTGTCAATAAATCACACAATGCACTGCTAATATATTTGGCACCGACTTTTTCAACTGACATGATATTATTCAAAGGAATTTCCTTTACTTCTCTTTATACATTGAATATACATGTGTATAAACGGATTTTTAAATTCTATAATGGGATAAATATTAGTTCAGGGCCCCCTTTTTGCTTCCCAGGGCTCCCCTATTCCTGACAGGGCCAGAATTACCCCCCTAGGACCAGGTGACCCACTTTGGGAACCTATGCTCCAAGAGATATTTTTAATGCTGATGAAACAGCGAAGACATTCGACTTTAAGGTAAACTTGTCATGGAGGGAAATTAAATAAAAACTAGCTAGCTATTATTTTCATTACAAATTCAGATGACAGTGAGAAGTTTCCCCGTTAGTAATTGGAAAAGCACAAAAACCTTGGTGTTTCAAAAATGCAAGTCATTACCGACAAAATATGTTGCAAATAAAAAAGCATGGATGACTTGAAGCTTAGGTGCTTTGATGGTAGCTAAGAAAAGAAAAATGATCTTATTCCTAGATAGATGCCCTGCTCATCCATCAAATTAAACACTGAGGAATATAAAATTAGCATTTTTCCTTCAAACTGTACTAGTAAATTGCAGTCATTGGACTTTGGAATAATTCGTGGTTTAAGCATTATTACCGCTAAAAATCTGGTACTAATTATATTATCAAAATTAGAACGACGAGAAGATCCCAAAAATCTTAAGGTAACTATTTTAGGGTATGGGATGAAATTGAAGAATTAACGATCAATATATAGTGGACAGTCACATCCACGAAAACTTATCCGACGAAGAATTATCTGATAAAGAAGAGGTAATCCATCCAATTCCAACAAAAAAAGATCCTATGAGGGAAAATGGAAGCCTTAAAAACTATTTTACTAGCATTTAAGACGAAACTTTCGTATCAATTTATTAGATCTAAAGAGCTGTAAACCAGCCCAAAAATATGTAAAAAAAATTCTAACCCGGAATCTATGTTTTCCCTCCAATTGCGTTTTTTTATCGGTCCCTTCAAAAACGTAAAACATTTTTTTCACTGCATTATTAAAAAAAATATCTGAAATAAGATAAAAATGTTTTCCGCAACTGTTTCCATGTAATTATATATTAGGAATCAACATTTGATTTTTTTTTATGTATTATAGTTGGCCATAACAGCTTTCACCGGGTTATTTTCTAACTTGTATTACATTCGTACCAACATATTACCATAAATTATTATGAAAAAGATTACTGCAAAAGTGGGTGTCGATAAAACATCAATACCGGAATTAAAAATGAATATTTTTCATGTTAAATCTTGAATAATTCTTATTCAATATTCTCCGACACGTTCAAGATACGATACTTATCATACGAATGTGCCGTATCATCCTCATTCAATTGTGATAAAACAATGCTGTCATAAACTTCTTAAAATAGCTGAAATTTTAATGAATGTTCCATTTATATAATGTGCGATATTTCAGATTAGATATAATTCTAAAATTGGGATGTACGTAATAAATATTGTGCAATAATTGATATATGTATCAAAAAAAATTCGAGGAAATTCACTGAATTTTAGTATTTGTTTTATTTTATTTATAATTATGTAATTATTAATGACATGACTTTTTATAGAATCTAACAAAAATTAAATTTGATAAGTGTTTTGACATGTTTTTAATTAATTTATCATCATTATATATGTCACAGTTATGTCACATCAGAGTAATCATTATTAGGATAATATTTGACATTGTAATAAATTAATTACTCGCGTTGTGTTTTTTTTCTCAATGCATAATTTAATTTTCCTAAAATTAAATCTTCGCATTACAGAATATTTGATAAAAAATCTGGACTCCAAATCCAAACGAATTGTATTTAATCTAGCCGTGCCGATGGGGTATATTGGGTACCCCAATTTTTCTCCAATAACTCTTATAATATAATCTTGCATATCACAAACTTTTAGTGTTTGTCTAAAAGTGTCTAAATAATAAATATTATAAATAATATTTGTCGTTTATTATCTGCAATGGCGAAAAAAAATACAAACAACTATATTTTCCGCTGTTGCTACGCGCGCGATGTTTTTTCTCGCTCGCATCCGGTCGCACTCAGTCTGTAGCAAGACATCGCCGAGTGCATGTGTTGTTTGCGCGTCATATTGATAAATTAAAAACTCCAAAATATCTACAAAATTATGCAGCGTCGTGAATAACTATTTTTATTTTTGTTTAAAAAAATAGTCAAGATATTGAATATATATTCCGCAGCACCCCCAAATATATACCCACGAGTGGCTACTGGATAAATCATTGTGTGTTTCTGCAGTCAACGTGTTAAACGATATGCATAATTACAAATGCATTTTTAATAAATAAATAAAACATAATGCATTCTTTTTAATATTAATTAATTAATATTACATAGTTTTATTGTATATTTATTAACCCATCCGTGACGGCGGCTCGTAAACAACCGTGTCGACTGAAGGGGGTCTATCATAGACTCCAAGCATTTTAAGTCAAAATACTGATGAGACTTTCTTTAAAAAGATGGATTATTCTAAGAATAAAAATAGTTATTCATGATATTTAAATTGTTCAACTAATCGATATGACGCGTATATTCTCGCGGCACCTGTCACTAGTATACGTTGCACTTGGCACATCGAACCGGATGCGAGCGAGAAAAAACAATGCCCCCGTTGCTATATAAGCGAATATTATTTTTCATTTTTTTTTCGCAATTACGGACAACAAAGATCAATTCATAATATTTTTTTAGACAAATATAAAAAGTATTATTCGAAAATAATAAAAAAACTTGGTATCCATAATAGAAGTTAATATCCTGACTTGGAATGCTTGGGGTCTAGCTTCTGAGTTGAATAAAACTCCCTGTTTATTTTCTAATATTAGAAAGGTTTTGGGCTTTTTATTAAAATTATCTCAATTTAATGAGTACGAAGACATCATAGAAAAATCTCAAGGAAGGGCCAATAATTAGTTTAGCTTTTATTCTAATCAAAGATTTAAATTAATACATATATTAATAAACCAGAAAAAACTTCTTTAACCCTGGAGTAAATTTTAAAACATATTTTTCAGCAATTCCCTTGTAAACATTGGTATTTTGACGTTGAATTATTTTTTGTACATATTAATAAAATTCTAAGTCATATTTCTGAATCATATAATACAGAATTTGATCGAAATCATGATATGCAAAAAATAATTATTTTTTTTATTAATAACCCTTATTAATTATTTTAACTGCATTTATGTGACAAGAAAAAAATAAATAACCATGGTTATTAAATAAGGTTGCAGTGTCGGTGTTAGCAGATGAAAGTTTTCTTATGTCTTTACAATGAAAATCAATAAAATTTGTATAATATGAAAGTAAATCCATAAAATATTATGTAAAATTCTAAATCCTTTATTTATCACATATATCTTGCATAACTTGAGATGTTGAAGAGGATGCAGTTTTAAAACTACTAAATACTAAAGTTAACAAGTAGTTTTTGATTTAAAAAAATAAACATAGGGCAAAGCGATTCTGGAAATTAAATTGCTAAAAAACTATCCGTTTTACTCCAATTATTTTTTATATAAATTGTTACTATTGAAAATTCAAGGGATATAGGAATCGTTTGCTTCTCTTCGCTTACAATTTTCCTGAAGCTGCTATTACCTCTTACCTTTTTTTCAGATTTTCATGATTTCTCAGCCTATTGATTGATCTATGCAGTCAAAAATCGACCGTAACAATTGAAATTGATGAACGAATCGGCAGAATTTCGCCAAAACCATTGTAGGGTCGTCCGCGAACCGTTTCGGGCAATCAAAAGTGGTAAGCGCCGGATTTCACGGTCGCCGATTTCTAAGCCTCGTGTAAATTGGTACGCGGTGCACTTGTGAATTGCATATTCCCCCAGTTAGTTTTAGATTACAATATAACGGTGAAAACTTTCACATAGTCATTATCGCCAACTGACACTAGGCGAACGGAAAGTGACCTCAAAACCGGCAATCTCTCTCCAGCATCATCATCATCATCATCAGCGGCGGCCCGCCACCGGTTACAAAATATGCACGCCGAGACAATTGGATAATTAATTGTGTCGCGGAAAGAGAGCTGCACCGCGACAAGGCTATTATGGCCAAAAGTTGAACAAAAGGTAGAAAATATCGACCATAAGAAAGCGTGTCAATAGCGATATAGAGTCAATCTGGGTTTATGTTTGGCTTTCAGCGCGCAAAACTCATGCTGCTCGGCCTTGGTTGGGTTTGGTTTTAATTCATTGTGATTAAATTGTCAATGCAAGGGTCATGGAATAGGAAAGAAGCGATCGGGACCTTCGGGCTGGTTTCCAAGGCAGGCATGTCGGCGGACACCACTTGTTTACAGACGTGCGAATGCAAAAATGCATCTGCTTTTGGCGCAACGGACGCATGGGTGGAGCTGACACAATATATATAAAACTAATAAAAAATAATACAATTAATTATCCGAATGCTGATATAAATATTAGGACGACCGAAAAGTAATTAAAATTTTCGATTCCTCAATTATCTCAATGTATTCTCTAACGATCTGAAAAAGTAGAAATCCGACGGCGCGAGATCCGGTGAATAGGACCTTCGAGGACCTTCTGTATTGATAGTTATGGTCCAGGGGTCAAAACAAGTACTTCTCCGGAAGAAAGCCATTGTTTTTTTCTGTACAGGATTATTGTATAGCCCCTACTTCTCATCTCCAGTTACATTTGACCGCAAAAACGGATCGGCTTCATACCGAGACAAAAGACACGCTCAGATGGTACACCGTCTCCGTTGATTCATGAGGAACCCAAATTCCTTGCCTGTACAATTTTCCTATTACGAATATGATCCTGAACTGTGGACCATGGACAGCCAATCTTTAATGATGATTCTTCAATTGTCTGATGAGGATCTGAATCCATCATCCAGGATTTAATCATCTACCTTTATCGTCCTTTTCGAGAATAGAAAATTTAATTTGATGATGAATTTCTGCATCCCATACTATATATACATACAGCGCCTACGGAAGGTAGTAGTACGGAAGCTGCTTAAATTGATAATCATGGTAGCCAAACCTCCGTGGGCCAGACGTATTGGCCCAAAAGATTTTTAAGCAAATAACTTGATTTAATTTAAAAAAAAATATATGTCTCTTTTGGAATCAGATATCAGATCAAACCCTATAGATGATTCTTATTAATTATCCCAATGGATATCTATTTTAATAAATTTGTTGAAAAAATATAATGAGAGTAACTCATAGATTTGACTAAAAGTGGATAGAGTGGAATGGGTTAAACTCTATTTAAATTACATGATATTTTAAATAAATTACCTGAATTATTGATAGTGATGCTGTGAAACTAAATATTTTATTTCTGGTTAAATTATCGTAAGGAACACACGAAGGTCTTCACTTTCGGAAATGTTCAGACGGTACCTCTGTTTCGTCATAATATGATTAAGAGCAATAAAGCCAGATTCTACAAGATGAGGTAGGAAAAGGTATCAATAAATTTAATATAATTTTCTATTAAATTTGCCCTTTTCGGGAAATTATATCATCCTCCTCAATAGTAATTACGGAAAAGGGATTTTTCATCCAATCACAAACATGTTTAAAATATATATAAATCGTTTTTCTATATTAAAAGTTCGTTTAGGTGATGGTAGGGTTTCCCAACCTTTTCCTTGCATAGACCTCTATTAACTAATTTTCTTTATAGACCCCCTTACATTTTTTTTCTCCAATCTACAGCAGTGTAACACATACCCTCTCGTAGCTATTTATATGCATCCTCCATAAATATCAAATAACAAAAAAATATTTTATTGGAAAATAGTCCTCCGTGGGGTCCACCCGAATCCCGTTGGAAAGCCCCGGTCTATAGGACCCAGATTGACTATTTAATTTCTTAACTGAGATATTTTGGTCAGTATTCCTGATATGTTTCTTATTTTTTTAAAAATATGTGTATTTAATATGTTTTTTTTAAATAATATAACAAATATTGCACAAAACTGGCTTAGTTTAAAACTTACTTCAATTTTAAGCTGCGTTAGATTAAAGGATAATAATGTTTTTTAAATATTGCACAATGTGTAATACTCATTATTTAATTAAGAGCTTTTTTTTATTATTACACAACGCTTTATACTAATTTAAAAAAAAACTAATACATCAACGGTAAGTATTAGATTATTTTTTCATGTATTTTGTTCTGAAAAACACCGAAAAACCCTATTTTTTTAATTGAGCCAGAACGATATCTAAAATAATAACGGTTCGAAGCCCTGATGGGTATTTCCTGTACAAAAAAAAATATTTTACCTAATAGCTCTTTAAATATATATAATTTAAAACCTTTCCAATTTATAGATTTGTCTCAGCACCGTGCTATCCAAAATATGAAAATCTAATATAAGAGAATATTTATGAGACATTATTACTATATTTATTTAAAAATAATTTCATATTATTTATATTATTAATAAATGACAAAATGCGGTTAATCCAAGTCCAGTCTTGATCATCACGAACGTGCAGCTTTCCACGATTTTCATGTTTACGCACGATTTCCGATATAAATCCCCGACTACGTAATTCCGTATTTTCCGATACAAAGTATTCCATTGATTTGTTGTTTACACAAAATAAATAATAGCGCGTAATGCACGCGCAAAGATGCACCACTGAGCGCATTAATAATATATTTAGTCATTCTGAATGCGTTCTGGTGCAATGCGCTCAATGCTATTCAATGCCAAACTTAGGGCCTGCATCTCGCAAATGGACACGAAAATCCTTTGTTCGAATCGATTACAATATTTAATCGCGACAATGCCTAATGGCGCCGATACGATCTCGAGCGGTTCAACGGATTATTTAAATTGTTAAATAATGCGTTTGCGGTTTTTTTTGCGGATGTTGCGTTGGGTTTTGGGCGCGTTTGGGTTTTTCGCGTCTGTCCACGTTGGCAGCCCTGCCCGCGTTATGTCGGTACAACGACACGCGACTTTTAACAAGGCGCTCGAGGTCTAGGGTTCGAATATCAAGGTCGGACGGCTCGTGATTAAAATCCCGACATTTTAAATGCACAATGGATAGCGATAATTCGTGCGCATGTGTGAAACGCGCCGACGCCCACGCGCATGCGCGCAACGACACCCACCCACTGCGACTCGTTAAGGTCTCAATTTGTCTGGGACGCGGTCAAAAATAGCGCCCTTATCATTTCCGCGCGTCATTTCGCTTTGTTTGCGATGAAAATGGACATTATTGTTTTGGCTCGAGCGAGGAAGTGTGTGGGCGTGATCGTACGTTCGGGGAATTTTCCGGGAATGACACAAAACTAGAGTCATCCACCATTTTATTGAGATTTTTTGGTTAAAAAAATCTTAATTTATTCATCATTCGACCTTCCCAAAGCAGAGGTCCCCTTAGTAGGGATGAAAAGGAAGCAAAAGTATGAAAACCAAATCGATTATCGACCTTCATTTTAGGGTTTTCCTTCCCAGTCGAGGATTATATACACAGCTTTTTTACTAAGGAATTGTAAAATATTGATAACATTAGAATTAAAGTTCGAATCATCGTTTTCCAACAGATCCCAAAAATAAATGATAAATATGGAATTATTTAACGTAACGAGTCATAGCTAGCATTAACCTTATTGTGTGACAACAGTATTTCATCATGGTAAGGACCTTCCCAAAGGAGAAATATTCTTAGTATGGAGGAAAAGGAAGCAATAGTATCAAAACTAAATCGATTATCGACCTTCTTTTTAGGGTTTTCCTTCCCAGTCGAGGAAATATACATAGCTTTTTTACTAAGAAACGTAAAAAATATTGATTACCTTAGAATTGAAGTTCGATTCATCGTTTTCCAAAAGATCCTAAAAATAAACGATAAATATGGGATTATTTAATATTGTTTTCGTTTGGCCCATAAGAAAGAGCGATGAATGCGATAACGATATATTAAAGAACCCAAATGTAATGTCGTATTTTTTTAATGAAACTAAAACTCCCATTTCAATTCATTTATTAAACTTAATTATACAAAATAATTACTATAATTTTCTATGACCTTTTGCCATCTATTAGGTAAATCTGAAATGTCTTTCTTATAAAACACTGCAGGTTTAGAATCGAAATAGTCCGAAATCTAATAAAAACTAATCTGAAACTATGCTTTCCGAAAATGTGACATTACATTTGGAATATATCCTTTACCCTTTAATAAGTAGTAACAGTAAATTACCCCTTGAAAATAAAAATAAACATTTTTCCATATCAGTTATCTTTCTACAAATCTCAAATATGGAATTCCACCTCGTTGTTGTTGATATACGAAAATATCTTAAAATCCTACCTTTAAAAAATTATCTCAATACCATCCTGACTACTAACAAAAATACCACAATCCCCGATTCCCAAAATCCTTTCTCAGTAAATTATCCCAAGGTAAAATTTAAAAAAAAGATTAAATCCAAATAGACCCCCCATAATATTCCGGACCTTTTAAATGCCCTCCGATCTTTTACTCTCTCCACTTCTCTTCTCCCTAGATCCTATAAATAACCAAAATCTTGCAATTTAAATATAAAATGCGATTAAAACTCGATGAAAAGGAAAAATGGTCTAGCCTAACACACTTGGAATCAAGAACAGAGTAAGTAAGTAACGATATACATGAGACACTCACTCACTGAGCGTATGGGCCTTACTTGCTAGGCTCTCGAATGGTAGTCAATGCCAAGGGTGTCACAATGGCGTAAGGACTCATCTTTTGCGATGACCCAATTCGTCTTCGTATGCCGTTTTTTATAAAGAGGTTTCCTTCTCTTGGTCATTGCTAGCATTAAACGTGTATCTTTTACAATTACTGGGATCGGATCTTACCCTCATTACTGTGTCCAGGCAAGTAAGAGGGGATTCGTCTCGGTATTCGCTTTCTTCTTCTCTACGGGTTTTTGCGTGATGAATCACAGCTAGCATTAACCTTGTTGTGTGACAACAATATTTCAGCATGGTAAGGACCTTCCCAAAGGAGAGGTCCCCTTAGTAGGGAGGAAAAGGAAGCAAAAGTATTGAAACTAAGTCGATTATCGACCTTCGTTTTAGGGTTTTCCTTCCCAGACGAGGAAATATACTCAGCTTTTTTGTATATATTTTTTGTACAGATTTCTAAGATTTTCAGCGCAATTTCAGTCCATTTAAAAAAATAATTTTGATGAAATCCACCGAATACAATTATTAACTTGTCCATGGAAGTCCCATAGAAAAAAAACTGCAAGAGAGATGGAAAGTAGCTGCAAATAATATTGGTAAATATTATTTCATACTGCGTTCAACATTTGAAAAGTCCAATTTGCATAACAATTTTGCAATGCACGACATTGAAAAAAATTGTAAATACTGAAATCCTTCGAAATAATCTTCAACGCAAAAGGATAAATCAACAACGAAGAAGGTCAGTACACGATTTGACAAATACTAGGAATTGCTTTAACTATATGTTAAAATTATTATTACTATTATAAATTTAATTTCGTATTTGCTAAAGATAAATAATAAAAGAAACGACCTGCAAAATGATAAATGAATCATTTTTCCGTTATATAATGAAGCATAATTTTTATTACAAAAATAAGTTTTAAGTATTATACATATACATAAGTATTATAAATATTTAGTATATATAATATATAATCTGAAAATAAATCCAAGCATGATTTTTCAGAATGCTTGTTATATTAGCCCTACACTAAATATAAGCCCTAGTTAATATTGTGTGATGAATATAAATCGCGTAAATACATATCATGAAAACAGCCTTAATGCATATTTTGATGTAAAAAATAATATAAGACCGGGTCTTAATTCCAAGAAATTGATTCGATTTATTATTCAATTATCTTTAGCGTACGCCAATTTACTCTGTTCTTAGAAATTTAAACTAGTAATATGAGTAAGATAACCTTAGACTTTTATTAGATCTCTTAAGTGTATTAATATATTTGAATTAGATAGTAAAGAGTCACTTTAAAAGATTTGAAATTTAGTATAATATATTCGCAGTTTTATAATCTTAATCTAACGGTACCGTGCCGAATAAGCATTGTCCTTTATTGTCTGTAATTGCGAAAAAAAATAAAAACAACAATAATAGCTGCTCGCATCTGGTACGATGTGCTGAGTGCGAATGAGACGGGCGAGTGAAACGTGCTGCGAGAGCTCAGTCTGCGGCGAGACATCGCTGTGAACGTTGTCATTAATGCGTCATATTGACAAGTTTAAATAAAAATCTATAATATCGATCAAATGAATAACTATTTTAATTTTTGGATCATCAATATCTTGACTAGAAATGCTTGGGGTATATTTTCAATTATAAATAGACCCCCTTCGGAGGATGCGATTGTTTTCGAGCCGCTGTGATGGATAATGCTGACTTTATTCTTGAAATAAAGCAAGAGAAACAAAATCTTGTATTATAAATAAACAAATACTTGATGTCTACTTCATTTTACACATCTGTCCTTGATGGTCTCGATTCGGAAAATATATAAATATATCTAGTACAAGTTATATAGCTAAGAAAACCTTACATCCTCTCAAGATCAACTGTCGTATCAGCTAGATTAAGTTAAGAATTCTTCGAATTTTTTTCCTAAAAATGTATTTGAGATATATTTGTTCATTAACAGTATACAAAAAACATTTAAAAAAAATACTGTTTTCATCATTTTTATCCCATGAATAACATGATACGATTCAGTATATAAATTATTTCATTAAGTCATCTAGAAATCATTTTCTCATCAAGATCCGAATATAGTAAAAAATTATTCACACATACAAAATAGCTATTATTGCCATAAATGCGTTCAGGTGATTGATATGATTTTAAGAATTAGTTACAGATGCCATTGTGGTGCAAAAGTACATTATGCATTCTTGATTGATTGCCTTTTGATTGCAATCAAAACCTATTCCCATAACAATCTGCATTGCCGGCGGGCCTCGAATCTTACCTTGAATAATAGTATGCATACGAACCGCACGACAATTATCCATTTCTCTTCGATTGACGTCTGATTTTTGGTCAATTGACCGACTGTCCTCGTCTGCCGCACACAAATCGCACATATCGACGTCTCGGTCGCACGTGTTTCTCTTTTCAAATTAAAGAAATGGAACAATTGGCTCGCGGCGTGTTTTGGCGGGAAATTGAGGTCAGAGAAAGAGACTCGTTTTGCTGTTACCACAGTCAAGGCGGCTGTTACATTCAATGGCGGATTTACATAAAAAAAAACGTAACGAGCCACCATTATAATGCTGGTTATAAAATAATGTGTGTGTGTGTATTGAAAACGCGATAAACGAGTGGAAAACGAGAAAGAGAAACACGTAAGAGTGATATGATCCTAATTGGAAAATGCGACCGACGTAACTTTCTTCCCCCGTAACATTGGATTAATCAATCGACAACCGGACGTCTCTTAATATGGAAATAATTTTCCGGAAAACTCCAAATATGTACGTAGTAATTAAACCAGAATTTAAATATGTACATACATATATTGTGATTAATTAATATCAGACCCTAAAGTATAATGCGAATCATTGATAGGGCGAGAAGAAAGTATTTATACAATCTTTTCTCTATTCCTTGGGAAAAATATTGGTTCAAAACTTCTCAAAGTGTGGTCTGCGTATCAATGAAATATACATGATTTTGGTTTAACATCAGCGCCAACGAGGACTCGAAAACGCGTCCCCCGTACTTCTACATTGGCCCGCGAGGACGTGTTTTCAAGTCCTCCGGACCACAACGTGTTAAGACAAAACGATGCAAAGCATCGGCGCCCTCAGCATCCAGCCTTGCAGGAACCACGGCCCTCAGAGAACCCCTGATTTTTTTTAAATAATAAATATTTATAATATCGAGATTGCTTATATTGATAATTATGTAAAAAAAAACGTGCGCATAAAATGCACATTATAGGATGTAGGGGTAGTGTAAATATTCAGAGGGGTAGGGCCTCAAAATTGAATGGCGCCTGGGGCCTCTCCAATACTAAATCCGCCACTAAGAATGAGGATTAATGAAGAGATTAACCAGTGAAGTACTAAGCTAAGAAAAACGCACGCCTTCATTTAGACAACTTTATTTATTCGATCAATGGACACGGAAGAGATGAAAAATTTAAAGACTTTGTATCGAGGATGATTAATAAATTATATACTTGAATCAATCAAAGAAAGTTTTCTCACAATTTCTTCGTGTTATATACTTAATAAATATGTATTATTGTTTTCTTGTGCTTCAATATATTCGCTTATTAGAGACAGCCGTGTAATTAGGACACAAATTTTGAGGCACGTGTGTCCTAATTAAGAGGAATCTATTGTATATGCAAACAAGGCCGGTTTTAAGACTATTACGCGCATTTCATTATAATAAATTAAATGAACTTTGAAAGAAATATTTTTTTTATGTTAAATTAATTAAAATAAATACATATATCTTATTTAAAAATCTATTTGATAACTACTATTTTACTTCGTACCGTTATTTTTTCGTTCCGGTAAAACTAAAAAATATATATCGGTTCTGTGTTACTCGGAACCGTGTTATTTGGAGTAGTGTAATTGGGGGAGTGAAGCCGTCCGCTTGTGTGCGTATAGCCTGGGACGTGTTGAATACACAGACGCTAGCCAACATTTGACTATGTGAATGCGACCGCGCAATTGGGGGATTTGCGGCAAATATTTCAACTCAGCGCGTAATTCGGGGTAGTGTAATTGGGGGTTCCACTGTATATCGAAACGAAATTGGCCGACATTTTTTTCGGTTCAGCTTCGGTCTTTATTGCAAAAAAAATAGCGTTTTTATCTGGTTTTCGGTTCAGTTTAGATTCAAAGCCGTACTTAACGAACCGTTCTTTTTTTTATTTCGGTTCGTATCGGTTTATAATACATTTTTATTACAATTGAACGCACCCGTTTACGCAACGCGGATGAAAAATGATTCATCATTGAAAATAAGACCTCTGGAAAATATATTGTACAAGGTTTAATAAATAAAAAAAAAATATATGTTCAATTGTCACATTTTTTGTTGTTGTTGTGTTAGTACACTTGCTCCTGACATATCTTGACATTGGAATCCATATCGGATGCTTACTGTATTGTTGGATCTATAAAATATCCCATGTGTTGTAGTGTACTAACTAATTTGTGTGATATCTTTATATTCTCTAAGATTAAAAAAAAGACTTTTGAGTTAAAATGATTGTGTTACATAATAAACAGTTATATAAGGTTTAATCAATGCCAATGTTAAAATTCTTCTGGTTCACATGCAAAATTGAATAATTCAGTTATGGCACGGTGGTACGTAATGCGGTGGTCATGGCCAGTCTCAGTCTGACTCATGGAGTCATGTTGAAATCAGGCTCGCCGATTCATACGATTATGTCTCGATGGACTTCCGTGTTTGTCCGCGGTTCATTGGCAGCGAGCCCGCTTTGTTTACATTCCAAATAATGCAATCCCCGAAACGAAGAGGAGCCATCGTCGATTTCATAAGAGAGTCGACCGACCTTCTGAAATTCAGACGTGCGAAGAATTGTCTGGCTCCAAGGCGCCCGATCGAAAGAGCAAGGCCGGCCCGATGATTGACGGGTGTTAAACGTTGAAGACAAAAGGGATTGCATTGTTTTTCTAGAGATGCGACAAGAAAAAAAGTGCATATACACTTTCATGGCACACGTGTATTCTCACATTCATTTCGTTTTCCACCGCGCCGAAGACAATATAGCGAAAGAAAACGGTGAACGACGTGGAAGAGCGCGGCGTGGTGGCGAAGAAGAAGAAAAAAAACGGGTTTTTAGACGGCAAACACTTTCGTCTGCAGCGGACAATAGGCATCTGCGTGTCTCGGCAAAGTAGACCGTGAAATACTTTTCATTCTGAGGCGGCAGAGCGTGGTCCACAGACCGGGGTAACGGTAAAAAATTGCAGCAGAACTGCTTTCACAGGGACCAGCCTCAATGGACAAAGGGTGGTGGAAGGGACCGAGGGCCGTGACGGCCGGGTACAGTTACCGTCTGCGACGCAACCTTCGAAGGAACGAGAGAACGGAAGGGAGCGGACCTCGAGGCCATGATGCAATCGGTGATGGATGATTCATCACTTTTTCGGGTGAATGCTGCAGGCGTCAAGGGAATCTGTATTATGAGGTCATGCACCATCTTCGTAATCGGGATTGTACTCGAAATCTTACTCTATGACCGTTTTCGGGATGTCGCAATGTACAAACACCCTAGAGATAAGATTTTTTAAAGGTCGTTTATTATGCAAGAAGATGAGATGTGAGTCAAGATGTGTACAAAAATATAATAATAAAAAAAACATCGTTCGTGTCGATCGGTTTACTGATGTTGTAAAATTTCTAGATAAAAAAATTAACATTTAAATTATGCAATTTTGATCATTTAATAGGCCTTTTAACCCTTTCATACGATTTTTAATCGAATCTATTAGCTATTCTCTTAATTTTTTTAGTGTTATAATAATAACTTGTTTTGCTATGATCGCTGAAATTATCTTGGATCAATCTTTTAGCTGCAGAGTACAAAAAGTTAAATATTTTGCGAAAGTCGTTTTGAAAAAAAATTGTATACATCATAGTAATTAAATTAAAATAGACTAGTTTCGGGCAGATGTGCATATGTATTCCTGTGTATATCTATATAGGTGTGTGTGGTCGCTTACTACTTGTCACTCGTGACTCGTTATAAGCAGATGACGCCTTAGAGAAGAGAATAAACGAATAGCGAGACTAACCCCCTCCTACTTGCCTGGACACAGTCGAGAGGGTAAAATCCGATACCAACAAGGTAGAAGATATACGTCCAATGCCAGCAATGGCCAAGAGAGGGAAACTCTTTACAAAAAACCGCATACCAAGACGGCTTGGGTCCCCGCGGTATGGACACGAGAGGGGAGACAGGTTCCTTTGGTTTCGACTGCCGTTCGAGAGTTTGGTAATGCCCATGCCCTCAGCGAGTGAGAGCCTTGTGGCTGGCAAATGATGATGATGCTGACACAGTCAGCCCTCCTATAGCGTTTCCTCTAAATCGCTGTTTTTTTAACAAAATTCCCTGTCAACTAAAGAGCATTGACCTTTATTTCGCTCGGCAATGTATTATTGATTTACGATATATCTAAATTGACCTTAAAATATTAGAATTTTGTAGAAAAAAGCGATTTACAGGAAACATTATAGGAGGGTTGACTGTACAGTGGAATCCCTAATTACACTATTCCGAATTACGCGCTGAGTTGAAATATTTGCCGCAAATCCCCCGATAAATATTCTTTAAACATCGCTCTCGTGTCCTATAGAAGGGACGCTATAGGAGAGTTTGCTGTATATTTGGAATGTATTAAAGTGGTGGCGAACTATTTATTTGCATGGGCTGAAAATGTCCAAATACAGTGGAACCCCCAATTACACTACCCCGAATTACGCGCCGAGAGGAAATATTCGTCGCAAATCCCGCAATACGCGGTCGCATTTACATACAGTTAAACGTTGGCTAGCGTCTGTGTATTCAACACGTGCCAGGCTACACGCACACAGCCGGACGGCTTCACTCCCCCAATTACACGGTCCCGATTTTAGTGTTAGTAGGGGGTTTAACTGTATATGGACTCTCTGACGTGCCATACATTTTTTTTAAAATTATTATTATTATATTGAGATACCTAAAGAAAAAAAATGCAATTTTAAATCGTTCAGCTGAATTATTGTACGCGTGCCTAGGTTTGTCACCACTGTTCTAAGCAATATATACAATTATTATAATAATTAAATATTTAAATTATGTATTTATAAATAAAACAGTAATATGAATCATGCCGTAAAATGTATAACGAATTAAACGTTTCATCGAAAGGATTGATTAATAAATGTGGAAATATCCAAATTTCATTCACTAGTTCTTTACTATTTATTGATTATAATAATGCAAAAAAAAAATAATAAAAACAATACCAGTTTTCGGGCTATTTACCGCTTAGCATATCTCAATATAATGAATCATGCAATAAAATATATTATGCAATAAAACATTGAATAGATTATATTGAGAATGGGGAAAATCCCCGGTATCGATCGGTTCTATTACGAATATATTATTTATTATTATTACATTTATATCAAATATAGTATTACTCTAATCAGTAATAAATAGAGGATGTTACTATTAAAATTGTGTATCGCTTCCTGCCCGAAACTATTGTAGTAGACGAGGAAAATAGTTGAAAATTCGGAAAAACAATGGATAGTACGCATCGCCGAAATGCGTCAATTCGTCGGAACTCTGCCATTTTTTTCGATGAATTTTATGATATCGGTGATTAATTTTTTTGTTAATGCGTAAAGTGCACATTCGCAGTACTGCAATTACTTTTCCTCTCTCTGTATGCACTTTGTTGTAAGTGTGTTACCGCCGTTTATCTATTCATCGTCCACGGCCACTTCCGCTCGGCGCTGATTGATCTCGCGCCGACTTCTTCTGCGCAGAGAGCCCAGGTGGGGCCGCCGGTTTCCAAAAATGTTGCATACAGCTGTTTCCGACCCTATTTTTCACTGTCACGGTCGGTCCGTAACGTTTCGGCTCCAAGTGTGTCAATCGTGCTAGAAACGAAAGTTGCGTGCCACTTTCTGCGAGCGACTACAACGCAGACATAACTGTTCGCCAGGTAACTGTTCAATGTTGCGGGCGCTCGAGGCAACCGGAAAATATTGGTTTTCTCTTGCAATGTCCGGAAAGTCTTATATATACAGTAAAACCCCGTTTTTATGTGCCCGGATTTCACGCTATCCCGCTATTTGCGTTCAATTTTTACAGTCCCATTTTATTTTTAACGTTTGTAAATGTTAGAAAGCCCAGCAATATCCTGAGATAAGACCTTGCACACTGGGCTTCGATTAACTGCATCAAATAGCTGGATAGATCGTTTCAAGAAGAGGCACTCTGTGGTGTATAGATCAGTTTTCAAGGAAGCTCGATGTGTTGAAGATTGGAAGCAGACGGATGTTCCTACTCTAATTGCAGACTATCCTCCAAGACTAGTTTTTAATTCTTTCTTCGAAGAAATTCGCCTTTAACAATCGATTGATTTATGCTACGTTGTTAAGAGTCAGTTCATAACCAATACAAAATAAAAGAACTTTTTAGGGTTGAAACAGTTCATTTATATATTTTTAAATGTGTATATGCAATAAG